>AWOL01S0012693.1:0-11040 GCA_000715115.1 Nicotiana otophora
TGTGTGTGTGTGTGTGTGTGTGTGTGTGTGTGTGTGTGTGTGTGTGTCAGAGCTCCTGCAAAGAACTACAGAAAATTTGCTAAGTTGGAGAACGAAAAGGGAGATATTTATCCAGAAATTAGCAGGGTTATCATAATACATTTGATAGTAATAATAATATATAGAAACTTTTGGTGAGAGAAGAAGATATTTATGAGTTTAATTTATTTTTTAGATGACAAAGATAGTTATTGGGGTCAGTCCACGGCCGGGGGACTATATTGAATTTAATTTCCTGGTAGACATGTGTGTATATATATATATATGTCAGAGCTCCTGCAAAGAACTACAGAAAAATTGCTAAGTTGGAGAACGAAAAGGGAGATATTTTTCCAGAAATTAGCAGGGTTATCATAATACATTTGATAGTAATAATAATATATAGAAACTTTTGGCGTAGTAAAGTGAAAGAAGAAGATATTTATGAGTTTAATTTATTTTATAGATGACAAAGATAGTTATTGGGGTCAGTCCACGGCCGGGGGACTATATTGAATTTAATTTCCTGGTAGACATGTGAGCGGGAATCGAACCCCCATCTTTTCCGGCGAATCCACAGCCCTTACCATTGAACCAAAACCCTTTTAGTTACTGGGTTTGGCAGTATATATNCGGAGCTAGAATTTGAAGTGTGTGAGTTCTAAATTTTAAAATAAAATACTACTTTCAGCGGGAATCGAACCCCCATCTTTTCCAGCGAATCCACAGCCCTTACCATTGAACCAAAACCCTTTTAGTTACTGGGTTTGGCAGTATATATTTATATAGATTTAATATATATTTCAATACAAATACATGGTTCCGGAAAAAATTAATGGGTTCGCCCGAACCCGCACCCGCTACTGTAGCATGCAGTCATGGCATATTTTCACTAGCAATTGAAAACATCTGTATTTGTTTTTCAAATACAAACTATATTTTATGTTGAATCTACCGAAAATATTTTCTGATAACCAAAAATGACACGACTCGAGGTATGCTTTTTCTCATAGAGAAATTTTGACATATTTTTAAAAAAAAGTGATATAAACACTCAACTTGTCGTGAAACCTTTCTTTTTTTTTTCCGTGACCCAATTTTTCTATTTTTGTTCTTTTTTATAATGGTGATGTCTAGGCTGGTTAACATGTGCATAGAGGCAGATCCAAAATTTTAAATGTATGAGTTCTGGATTTGCTTATTGGGTTCTAAGTAGATTATTTAGACATATTAAGTAAATATCTTAACATAATTATATGGTCTGTTCAAAAGCTATTGCGTTCTACCGAATCCGTAACTTCAATGATAGATTCGTTCCTACGACTATGCAAACCTAGACTTTCTATCGGGTATTTGATACCTTTCACCAGCACAGATCTCAGCTGACTCTGCAAATCAAAACATAGCAAATGGGAGAACACCTAGCATTTTTTGTGTCTGCTGGAACTTGAACTATGTCTTCCCATGATTTTTACCTATATTATTGACCGTCAGGTCATACCTTTAAGTGCCTAAATTTTCAAGAGTAAAACCAAAACCAAATCTAATTACCACAGTAGAATATATTTTCACTATCATGGAAAACCACAGAGCGCATTGTATTCAAGTCTGATGCCAAGCAAGTTGTTCTATGTTACAATTCAATTTGTCAACGCGGAGTTTTGAAGCCCTACAAAGATCCTTCCCACACTGTCCCAAGTAATAGACAGTTACTACTACTAAGTCAAAAAAGAGTATCAAGTAGTAGTAGTAGTAGTACAAGATAAAAAAGAAGGTAAGAGGGTCCATCTCCATGTGTGGGCACAAATGCCAAGAACCACCTTTTTATTAATCTCCTTTCTCAAATTCTAATGTCAAACATACTGTTAGTTCAGCTGCATTGGCAGCATTGCCAACCCAACCCCCAATGGCACCAGACAGGGTTTTCTGATGTTGCAGAAAGACATACTTAAAATAAAGCTGTCTCAAAGCACATAATCTTGACTCTGTGTGTGAACTCAAGCCACAACATGCTGCTATTAGAATAGAGGAAAAACAGAAACAATGACAGGTATCAAAGAATTTGTCTCTTAGCCTTCAAATTAGAATCAGCTGGTATAGAATACTGTTTTACTTACTGAAGATAGGTTATATTAGTACAATAAATCATTAATTTACTTAGTGAAACAACATGCTAAACAGAGTCTCAATGCTTTGCTTATCATCAATGCACCTTTTTTCTTTAATGAAAATGACTTTGGACAATTTCAAAGACCACGCTGCTAGATAATATTCAGCAATAACCAAAGACAGAAATGCATATCTGTTTCAGAATCCAATCAATAGTAAAAGCTACAGAGTACAATTACAACATTTCTACTCACAGCAAGAATCAAGCATGTGCCACCAACAACTTTACGTCAAGGCAACTCATATGTATATTACTCCCCCTTCCCCTTTCTGTCTGGCCTAAGGCACATAGGCTTGAGGAGAACTTCCATGATCATTGCGAAATGGGCAGCTTTGCTCTTCTTCTACTTACAGAACTGGAAAGGGGAAAATGGATGGTTTTTACTGTCATTTCTCTACAAACTTTTGGTGGTAAACACTTGTAGAAGTATAAAGCTCCTGTAAAAGTCATCTGCTTTGGTAGGACTGTTATGCGTGAAGCATGTTTATCTGTGGATATTCTGCAAATGAATTAGATTTTGTAGTAGATAGTATTAATATGTGAATATTCAACTGAGGCATTAAACCATTTGATTCTACTTTGTCTTCAAGAAATGGAAAGGGATAAAAGCAAATCTGGAGCTATTCCTTCATCTCTTAGGAGTACCATGGGCAGTGCAGGGCCCTTAAAGGAAGCTTATAAATAACTGGCGAGGGAAAAACATAGGAAGCCGATAGAACTCTCTATTAGAACTACCACCTTTTGTATACATTGCAAAGTTCGGAGAGAAAGAAACACTAAATGCTCAGAAGGAAAGATAGAAGTTTAGATGTTTACAGTTTTTGGCTTTTTGGTGCAGTTTAAAAAACTGTATGACACAATGATGAACTCACTTAATCCTCGAGTTGAAGAGAGACAGTCCTATGTACTTTTGTATCATCGGCACTTTCATGCTGCTCAGATGAATTATACATGCTCATCAAAAAAGAGAATAAGGCTGGTTGCAGTTAAAGAATTCTGTGACTCATTCTACAGACTAAAGCTGCAGTCAGATACATGTTCAAACAGATCTCGCTCTTTCCTAGTTTAAGGTAGGAAGCATCTTCCAAAGACTTGGTTTTGCTTAAATTATACAGCAGTACAATGGCTCAAGCAAGGTTAATCCGTTAGAAACAACATAGACATGGTCATACCATGATTTAACAATCCTTGCAACAATTGAATCATTACATTTTAGATCCTAACCATCTAGTAAATGCACGAACTCACCAACAAATATTTGCTGTCTTACAAAATTGGTACAAGCAAAACAATTGACAGTCTGAACAAATTCAGGATCCTGCTAGAGGAGAGTCAAGAAGCAACCAAAAATGATGAACAAGAAAGATCTGAATCGTACTCTTGGTAGCAAAAGTGAGCACCACGCCACTTCTATTAACCAACATACATGTTTCTCATGATTCTTTTGGACTGGCAGCTGGTTTAAGTTTACGTTGATGCACGTCCCAGTTGTATACTCGAGCAATCGTGACCTGAGAAACAGCAGCTTAAAGAATAAGCAAAGACCTGGTGGCTGGAATTATGCAGATGTGAAGAATAAACAAAAGAACCAATACTAGCAACTACTAAAAGCTTGTGCTTCAGAAATTGCTCTTGCTTCCAGCATTACGCACATGCACAGGTATTCACAAAGCAAAATTATTACTCCCTCCATCCCAATCCCAATTTATGTGGCAATGTTTGACTAGGCACGGACAAGACGAGAAATTAATTGTTTCTAAATACAAGAAAAGTGACATTCTTCTTTGGGACAGACTAAAAAGGAAAGACTGTCACATAAATTGGGAAGGAGAAAGTATTATTTATTTGGCAGAGGGCTTAAACCAAATCAATTTTCTTGCCTAGCATATGCAACATAAGTGAGAAGTAATTAAAAACTAATTACTAGAATTTAGAGACAACTGATTGCAAGCGAAACACTGCCTAAGTTACAGTCCAAGATAAGAGTTAAAGCAGAACTGACCTGAGTAATTGTCACTTGATCCCTCAAAAATTGCAAATCCGCAACCAGAACTTCTAAGCTGGCTTTTGCATTTTCCAAATTTCTTTTAAGGAGGATGGTAGCCTGCTCCATCAAACATGCAATGATATCTCTCGATTAGCACTATAAAATCCCAGTACTCAAGGCTACAAAAGGGCCTCATTTCAACAACCAATCAGATACCTCTTCACATGAATACTCCAACATGACATTTGCGCCAAGCCATAGGCACACCGAATCAGATTCTTCAATTCTTGCCCGAGAATATATCCCTTCTGACACTTCAAAATCAGCAATTAGTGCCTGCAACCAAGCAGCCAATCTGAGGAATAAACTTAATGCCAGGATATGTCAAATAATTTATATATTATGGAAACATAAATGGGGCCTAACTTTATTACATAGATTTTTCATTAGCATTGATACCCATTTTTGTTCAGATGTAACAGTGGTATGGTACCTCAACCTTCTAAATACATCAAAAAGAGCTATTATAATTGAGCATACCTGTACCGGACACTTCAGAATACACATCCAGAGTTTGTTCAATTCTTGTTCAATTCACAAGTGAAGTACCCCAGAGACCAACTAACAAAAGTTTCTCCAATTTTCGATCAGTTAAGCATTCAGAATACACAAATTGAATTCTTAAAGATATGGTGCCAGCAAAGTGAAGGGAAGCCTTGGAGCAACGGTAAAGTTGTCTCCACGTAACTTGTAGGTCACGGGTTCAAGCCGTAGAAGCAGCCACTAAGTCTACATCACACCCCTTGGGGTGCGGCCCTTCCCCGAACCCTGCGTGAATGTGGGATGCTTTGTGTACCAGGCTGCCTTTTTTTTATGGTATCCGCAATGTGGCCATTTATTGAACATCCATTCGAAAACAAATATAGAACTATTTGAATAACATGATCGATAAAATATAAAAGATATCCCGATAGACTTTATGCAGTGACAAAAACATCTCAGCAAACATAATATTGGGATAACAAAGAAATTAAAAACCATCCAAATAGAGAGATAAATTAGAGTCTTCGGCCCTGAATCCAAAATGACAGTATAGTAGTAGATGGGAAATGAAGGGGCATTCATTTAAAAATTGCTAAATTAAGCTCTAAGAAGGGTTTACTATGTATAAGAGCATAAAAGCTTTCTATGTTTCTCAAATAGCCAGCAGTATTGGAGCCCAATGCAAAGAAGTAAACTGCAATAGAATTAGCGAGTGACTCTGAGAGGAGATGGAGAGAAATAAATGAAGGTAGTAGGTACAGGCTAAAAATAATGCATTCCTCAGATAAATTTAACTCCTTCCTTTGCACAGGTGCAGTAGCGAACAACGGCGGAATGAATGCAATAGTTGAAGAACCCCGTAGTGGTAGTGAACACAGCAAGAGAGAGACTAGAATGAAGTACAAATGAGTTGATACAGTAGTGTGGCAGTTCCCAAAAGGCAAAGGTAGCGAAGAAACAATGTTAAGAAGCCATCCATTTGGCTCTTAAAGCGATCAAGTGATGCACAGCGAGGGGTTATTGCTTCATGGGTGAAGCAATGTGCTTCACAGAAGAGTGCGCTTCAAACAATGATGCGCAAAGTGATCCCAACAATAAGCGGTCAGCTCTTTAAGTCTTAGTTTTGTGTAATTGAATTAATACCTGCATTATCGTATATTGGATAGTGAAATTAGCTATTTCAATTGCAATTTTATTATAGTACTAAATTCATATATGTTTGATATATTTCATATTTTCAATACATTGTGTGCTTCGTTTTAAAGAAGCATGCTCTTTTAGTTCTCACTTTTCGCTTCAACGCCTTCGACCTTGGTTTTTTTTTTTTTTGCACTTTTCGCTTTTAAAAACATTGCGAAGAACTTTCTTCCACAGTTCCTTTGATTTCCTGGTAACTTTACATCGTTAAGAAGTAGAGTGAATTCAGATGCCAATATATCACTTGACTTTACTGGAGCTTAAAAGAAACAGAAGCAATTCCCAAAAAGGTCAAATTGATATCATTTCACGTTTTGATAGCTCAATAGCACAATAAAAAGGATTGGCCAAATACATAAGCGGCCCCTTACGCCCGACTTTTTCATTTAGACACCTAGACTTGAGCTAGTACCTATTGAACACATAAACTCCTCAAAAACTGTACCTATTAAACACATCTTTCACAGCTTATAGAGTATAGACAAAACAAAGCGCCTGAATTAAATGCATGTGAAGTGGAAAATGTCACCAATAAGAAAAATACCCGTCGAAAAAGTTGACATGTCAAAAGAACCACCCTCATCCCTCTCCCCTTTGTTCATCTTCTACCACTTTCATCAATAGTCTAACAGACCCAGTCCCAATTCCCAATTCCTCTTTCTCTCAAGAGTTCCACAGTATTTCTATACAAGCTCGTCTAGATACCTATAATGTTTTCTGGAAGAGTGGTTGTGTTGTGTGTCAGAACTGGTGGAGCGGGAATGATACTGGCCAACACGGCGAGGAGCTGGTGGCGGAAAGTTACTACAATGAACGATACGAAAAAGGGGGTTCTTGGGAAGCAGAAATTGGGAAATAGAGATCTGATATATAGATGATTTTGATATTGGGTACAAGGCCAATGGTGCTCAGACAAGCTTGATGCTTTATTAATCAGGGACTCAAGCTTGTAAGGCACTTGGAGAAGAAGGGTATAGGTGAGAGTGATTAGTTCGAATCCCTCAATGATTATGACTGACACCAAAATGGCAGATAGGAAGGACCTGACTATGGTGAAAAAGATGTTAATGGTGGCTGATCATGGTGGTGCTGGAAATGGGTGGAGATTGGAGAAATAGATATGAGGTTTTTGATGGTGGTGTTATGGTGGAGAAGTAAGAAGCAAGTTTTGCAAGCAAGCCATCGAACTTGCCGCCGGCCATGAAAGTTTCTGCCAAGGTGGGTCAACGGACTCAAGCAAATCAGAGGAAAAGAAAAAGAATGGAAAAACAGAAACAGAAAGAAAAAAAGAAAAATGGATATTGAACGTGCTCAAAGAGTGTAAAATGCATACCTTGCCATGTCAGCAGAATGTGTTTAATAGGTACACTTTTGGAGGAGTTGAGGTGTCAATAGGTACTAGCTCGATATCAAGTCTCTAAATGAAAATGTCGGGCAAGTTTAAGGGGCCGTGTATGTATTTGGCCAAAAAGATTTGTTCCTTAATGGAACTGTGTAGAGTTTGGTGGTCTTTGTGCACTTCACCTAACGTTATTGAGGTAAACATAAATTCAAATTGACAACATCTTTATTCAATAGATGCCACAAGCCAATGAAAACACAAATTATATAGTAATACGCAGCTCTCCCAAATCGTGAACTTCTTTCAGCTCATGTTCATTGAATCCTTGCATCGCTATTAACATACTCATTCTAATCCATGGGTAAGGTGGCTCATGTTAGAGATGGAAATAGGCTAATTTAACTGTCAGGATTAAAAGGGAACATCGGGTCTACCAAATCCACCAGTCGGTATCTTATGCAGTCACTTCAAGTCCCAAAATTTAGCTAATACGGAAAAATGGTCTCCAACACCTTAGTAGAACTATCTACTGTAAGAAAGGAATAAAAATGTTGATTTGTCTAACCACTGTACGATAGAATTATTATGGTTGATAAGGATGATAGAGCTAGGATTATTATTTTTTATAAGGATGATAGAACTATTATTTCTCCACTTAAGAAAATTCATTTTCAAATGTTGCAAACATGAAATCAGGCAAGTTAACTGAAAGACAGACTATTTTGTCCTGAATTAATAGTAGTCAAAATGATTTGATGCAACCACTAGATAATGTGCATGTATCAAAGAGTGGCGAGACTTCTATTAAAATTTTACAAATAAAAAATAAAAACAAATAATTAAAAGCACAGCACTAGAACAAACCTCACCGCTGCCCTTCTTAGCTTGCAAATTAGCAACTATGTCCAAGCATTTCTCTATATCAGGAATCTTTGCCTGGCATAGAGTAAATAAGGATAAGAGAAACTCTTCACAAATCTGAGTAGAACAAAATGAAAGCATTACCTAGCAAAACTGAGGCATTTTCAGTATGACTCTGACCAATCGTATCATGAATCTAACTTCATTCATGAAAGTATGACATGAAGATGTCAAACATGCAAGGGCAATCGTTTAATCAGTATCACAACACAAATCTTTACAAACAGTCCAATAATTGTAGAGGCACCAGTATGCTTAATACATTTCGAAACTCCACACTCAAAAAGAAGAATCTCTTCTATTTTAAAAATAAATTTGAGAATAACCCATTAGTAGCATGAGGCAGTCTATACTGGCACGTGGAAGCTAGCAGAAGGGGAGAAGTCCAACAATTTTTATAGTTCTGCACGCATAAGCTCTCTTTATAGGTCAGGCAGATTCCAACATTCAGGAATTGTAGAAAACATCATTCATCCTCGGAGTGATGTAATTACCGTAATCCTCATATGTTGGTCAAATAACTAGTAATCTGAGCATGTGCTTAAGAATGGTATCCTATTCATGGCTATGACATGAAGCAACAAATTGCAGAAGGACAATCTTTATTCCTCTTGCATAACACATTAGTCTGAACACCTATGGAAAACTGAAATGATGCGGAAAGTAACGCATGAATTATCTGAACACTGTGGGAAATTGAAATGATGTGGAAAGCAACGCATGAATTACCATATTAGTTCATTTTTCCTTTCAATCTGATGAAAAGGCTAATCATACCATTAAGTCTTAACAACATTCCTGGAAATCAACAGCAATATACGCCAAACTTAAGTGTGGTTCTAAAACTTCCCATGCACCTTCTGACAAGAATCAACCAAAAAGATTCTGAAAGATGAACACTTTCTCCACTCAAGTTTTCTCAAAAGAACTATGATAATACATTAATGCAAGAACCAACCAAATGTCCACATTAGGTGAGACTTACTTGTGAATGGAACTGAATGCGAAATAAGACACAAACATGTACCTGAAGATCCCTCTGCTGAGCCAGAAGTTTCATCTCAACCACTCTGTACTGCTGAAGTCTGCAAATGGATGACATACATACATTGGATATTTAGAGGAGAACATATCCAAGTTTTCAAGTGGGACTAACTGGTATGCATCTGGGGCTTATGACTTATTAGTAGATAAATATTCAGAGCCAACAACCCAGAACAGATAGGATTAAAAAAAATTATGATATATGAGTTCTATAGTACAGAGTTAAATCACAAATGAACACAAGAAACTATAGATTTCCAATTTTGTCCAAAACAATTCCCATTTAACTATATCATTTCAAAATAAATACTCCTATAACATTTAGAAGAACAAGCAAGTAACACAAGCGCTCTATTGATATTAGCATAGTGTGAGAATCCTTATTCAATGGAACAACAACTTATAGGGCATTATTATATATACTACGCAGAGAGGCAACTAATGTCTGTGACAGCAAGGACAATGTTGTCTTCAAATATGAGAACACAAACTTCATATGATGATACCATAGATAACCATGGTTCCATCCACAATTATTTGGTGCATAGAGCAAAAGATATCTTTAATCAAACCTCTTGCATCTATTTATGGAATTTTATACAATTTAGACCAACCCCATGCAACAGTTTCGCTTGGTCCTTCAGATAGATGATGCTGTATCATTAAGCACAAGCAAATTAAAAAGTGCAAGAAGGATCTTTTTGACGTTACCTAAAACTTTTTGAAGAGCTCAGTAATTGGTATACTTATTCATTCAGGTTGTGAAATAATTATGTCATGTAAGGTTAGAAGGACAATATTCAATAAGTAAGAAAGCAAGAAAATGCATGGAATTCTAATAACGAAACAGCATAGATTAGGAAAGATCAGATGCACACTGCCATATCTGTAATCAAACTGATTTTATTGAGTAATCAAAAAATAAAGATGGATGTAGATCAGATTTGCAAATCATTCTCCAATATGCCAATCTTCTCTACTTTTCCTCCTCCGCTTCTTCTACGCTTTCTTCTTGCATTGGACTAATAATTTCACTCTACCTCTCTCTAGTGAATTACCTTTTTAGTGGGCGCCAAATCAGTTTACATCAGAATACTTCAATCTAACCTAATCATTAGTCGGCCCAGCACAAAGACCCCATTTCAACATAATTATAAAAAGAAAAAGGACCCCATTCAATGCTGTATCAGCTGCCTATAACCTAGTACGTGAGCTCATTTTTGCCCCTATATCTGCTCTGCTCTTCATGTAACTCCCACGACAAGGTGTTTGATCTGTACAAATTTCCCATGAAGAAAGAAACTTTAACATCATAGTAAACAACTATTTATCTAATTAAGCATACCCTAAAGTAAATAGACAGAAAATAAAGAAGGAACTCATAAACTGAAACCAAAACTCATCAATTCCCAAGTATTTAACACGCAATAACAATACAACAACAACTACACCTCAGTCCCAAACAAAGTTGGAGTCGGCGATATGAATCCTCACTTCTTTCTTTAAGCTCAACTCTTTTTTTTTATAACTGTGGTGTCCGGGCCAGCTTGCGCGCACCTCGACTAATTCCACGGGATACCTACCACCTCCCACTAGCAACAGATATCAGGTAACTCTATCCACCAAGGCATGGACAAATGGAAAAAAATCACCTAGTATTTTTTGCCTCCACTGGGATTTGAACCTGAGACCTCATGGTTCTCACCCACTTCATTGACCACTAGGCCACACTCTTGGGTGCTTAAGCTCAACTCATATTATCATCATGCCGAAATAAAATAATAATACTGAAAATAGGTTCAATTATATATATATATA
>AWOL01S0012696.1:3426-57341 GCA_000715115.1 Nicotiana otophora
CGGGGGAGCTGCATCTTTAAATGGATGGAGGTGGTTCCACAGCAGGAGATATTGATCAGTGATAGCAGTACACCTTCTTCCAAGCTGACTTGGTGAGCCCCACTTCATCCCGGATCGGTTTGAGGTATAGCTGAGGTCTTGTTACTGGCATTATCATTGCACTCTTCTTTATCTATAGAGGCTCCGTAGACATAGTGTGGGTTTTGTATTGGTGCTGGGGAAAGACAAACTATGTTATGTTCTGGTTGTATTACTTGTCCATTTGAGACTTTAAAAATTATGAAACTATTGAAAATAAATTGGTATTGTAGACATGAACACATTTTCGTCTAATTAATGAAAATATGTATTATCTCTATTCGTGGATGAGTTTGGGTAGAATGAAATCTAATAGGCTTGCTCGGTCGGGTTCACTCGGTTGAGCGCCGGTCACACTCCTCGGTTTTGGGGCGTGACACAAACAAGGAATGAGGCATGATAAATCAAGAATTTACTAAGTTCCAATAATTTTCCAATTTAATACATACGGGTGTCTACGAATTTCGACCGACGAAATTTATACATATAAACCAAGTATGTACTCATCACCTCGCGTACATGGTTTTCAATCACACAATTTCCACATAAGACTCAATGCCTAAGGGGAAATTCCCCCACACAAGGTTAGGCAAGATACTTACCTCGCTTCGCAATAAAATTTAAGATTCCAATAAACCTTTGCCTCGCGAATTTGTGTCTGAACGCTTCAAATCTAGTCACAAATAATTCAATATACTCAATACGAATCGTAGAAATTAATTCCATATGAAATTACTAATATTTTAAAAATCGACAGTGGGACCCATATTTCAAATTCCGGAAAAACTCACAAAATCCGAATACCCGTTCTGATACGAATTCAACCATACAAAAATTATTGAATTCCGACATCAGATTGCCCTTCAAATCTTCAATTAAAGTCTTTGAAGATTTCTACCATTTTCAACCCAATCTTTACCCATTTGAACTTAACAATCTTCCCACAATCTTATTGGTACAAGCATGTATAACTAATACTCTCACATCCAAGAATCATCTTACTAATTATCCATTTCTAGTTAGATTTCGAAATTGAAGGATTGGGGAAAGAAATTCTTACCTCTTTAAAGCTCTAGCAACACTTTTGATGCGATTTCAAGATTTGATTCAAGGAAGAGTAGTAAAAGCTTTAGTTTTCCCCTTTTCTCTCTCTAGAAACGCTCTCCTTCTCTCTAAAACACCAAAAATTGCCCCAAAAATGAACCCCAATCAAGTTAAATGAAATGGGGTTCGGGTCATAAAAACCCATTTTTGTACAGCCGCGGGGCGTGGGGCGTGGGGCAGCTGTGCAAAAAGTGTCTGGAAATGAAATTTCAGAGCGTTCTGGAATTTCCCACAGGCGTGGCGCGCCGGGCGCCGCGTGGAGCGTCGCGGTAGTACAATTCTGCCAGTATTTGGTAATTTGGTCATAACTTCTTGTAGGAGTATCCAAATGACGAACGGTTTGAAGAGTTAGAAACTAGACTCGAAGATATTTCTTTTGATAGGTTGTCCATAACATAACTCTTTATATATATGTTGATATGCTCGTCCAAAATTTGGTCTTGTGCGTACTCATTTGGAACTTTAGTCTATTATAAAATTTTCCAACTTGGCTTAGACTTAGGCCTCTCCTTAGACCCCACATCACTTATAATATGCCTCCCCGGTAACTCTCAAATTTTTCAGAACTTTCGGTAGAGTCTCCCCAGTAATTGGACCTATCCACCTGCCAGAGTAACGCCAAAATAACTCCTAACAACACATCCACAACCCAACAAAGTACCACAATGTATATATCAATAACACTAATCTCAGCATTATAAGCATTGCATTATCATAGTGATATCTGGACATGAAACACATCCTAGAAACGCTCTCCCTTCTCTCTAAAACACTAGAAATTTCCCCAAAAATGAACCCCAATTGAGTTAAATGAAATGGGGTTCGGGTCATAAAAACCCATTTTTGTACAGCCGCGGTGCGTGGGGCGACTGTGCAAAAGGTGTCTGGAAATGAAATTTCGGAGCATTCTGGAATTTCCCACATGCGCGGTAGTACACATTCTGTCAGTATTTGGTAATTTGGTCATAACTTCTTGTAGGTGTATCCAAATGACGAACGGTTTGAAGCGTTAGAAACTAAACACAAAGATATTACATTTGATAGGTTGTCCATCACATAACTATTTATATATATGTAGATATGCTAGTCCAAAATTTGGTCTTGTGCGTACTCATTTGGAACTTTAGTCTATTATGAAATTTTCCAACTTGGCTTAGACTTATGCCTCTCCTTAGACCCCACATCACTTATAATATGCCCCGTACACTTATTATCACATCTAATTAATATCCATCATATTATTAGTCCTTGTCCGCTCACAAAATAATAGAATTAGAACGCATCAACTTTCTGATTTCGCCAAAATGCGCTGAATTGTTCTACGGGCTTCCAACTCCAATTCCGAACATACGCCTAAGTCCGAAATCACCATACGAATCTATTGGAACCATCAAAGTTCCATTCCGGGGTCGTTTGCATAAAAGCCAAACTCTGGTCAACTCTTTTCATTTAAGCTTCCAAAATAAGAATATATTGTTCTTTCAATTAAATCTCCAATCATCCGAAAACTAAACTCGACTGCGCGCGCAAGTCATAATACACATTACAAAGCTTCTCAAGGTCTTAAGCCGCTGAACGGGACGCTAATTCTTAAAATGATAAGTCGGGTCGTTACAGCCGAGGTCATTCGGCCCGATCCAGAATAATGTGTACACTGCCAAGGGTCGAGCGGCACGAACCATATATGCATCTATATAATGTCGAGGCGTTCGGCCCGCTCCACAAGAAAATTAAGGAAGTTACCAAATCACGAGACGCGTGTTTACAATACAGCACATGAGCACAAAATAAATATAATATTTACCGTTCCTCAAATAACTCGCCCACAACTCAAAGTGTTAAGGCTTGGCATAGTGTGCACATATTTATTTCTAAATCAATTTAAATTATAACTCCAATTAATTAAGCCAATAGAATGAGTTCAAATAATTCAAATATTACATGATAAGATCCTAAGTCTACCCGGACATAAACATGTTGTAGCTATGTACGGACTCTCGTCACCTTGTGCGTACGTAGCACCCACAACTAGTTGCACATAACAACAAATATCACGTAAGGGTAGTTTTCCCCCTCACAGGGTTAGACAGGAGACTTACCTCGCTCCGAAGTTCCATAACCGGCTCCAAAGCCTCTCTAACACCTCAATCTGATGCATGTCTCTTCAAAATTAGTCAAACAAATTTGCAAATCCATAAATATATACTCTATTACCCATAATTAATCAATTAATAACAATCCCCAACTTCGCGCGAAAAGTCGATAACGTCAACCCTCAGGCCCATGTGCTCGGATTTCGAAACTTTTCGAAGATAAACTCTACCCATAACACCACGAACTCAAATATATAATTTATTTCCAATTCCCTGTCCAATTTCGTGGTCAAAATCCAAAAATACCAAATTCTAGGTTTCCTACCAAATATCTCAAAATTTCTACTAATGTTCATGTTTAAATCCATATACAAACTATATATTTAACTTATAATATGTGGGAGTCACTTACCTTGTGTTGCTTGATAAAAATCTCCCCTTGAAGCTTTTCAAAATCACCCCAACCAAGTGAAAATGAGAGAAAATGGGCCAAAAATCCCGTTCTTAAAACAACACTACCTAGCGACCTTTCCTACGATCATTTGACCGCTTTTGTGGAAGCTTCCTCGTAGATGCGGCTTCCCCCAAGGCCAGCATTTTCCGCTTCTGTGGCCATCCAACCGCATGTGCGCTTCCGCTTCTGCGGAAAACTTCTGCACCTACGGACTCCCCAGCTCGAGCACCGTTCCGCACCTGCGCGCCCATGACCGCACATGCGGCTTCGCAGGTGTGCTACAGCACCCGCACCTGCGATCAACTAGTCCCAGACCACCTCCGCTTATGCGCTCCTCCGCCCGCATCTGCGAGCCCGCATGTGCACAAAATTCCTCGCACCTACGAATCCATCCACCCTCACTCCCTTCCGCTTCTGCAACTCCTGGGCCGCTTCTGCAGGCTCGCACCTGCGGCCCTTTTCACGCAGGTGCGATTGCACCAGACACCAGCTGCCCCAGTGTTTCCCTGAAGCCCAAACTCGATCCTTTAACCATCTGCAATCTACCCGAGGCCCTCGGGACCTTAACTAATTATACCAACGCGTTTCAAAACACATTACGAACTTAGTCGAGGACTCAAATCATGCCAAACAACATCGAAACTATGAATTGACGATCAAAATACTTCTTTAACTTTCAAACTTCGACAAACGCGTCCGAATCAAAATAAAACATTCCGGAATGATGCTAAACTTTGCACACAAGTCATAAATCACAATACGAACCTATTCCAAGGCTTGGAATCCCAAACGAACATCGATAAGACCAAATTCCACCTCAAACCAAACTTAAGAAATCCTTAAACCTTTAAAATGTCAACTTTCCATAATAAGCGCCGAAATGCTTCCGGGTGATCCAATACTCAACCCGATTATATGCTCAAATCCTAAATCATCATACGCACCTATTGGAACCTTCGAATCCCGATTCTGAGGTTGTTTACTCAGAAGTCAAACCTTAGCTAATTATACCAACTTAAAGCTTCCGACAATTAGAATTTTCTTTCCAAATCAAATCCCGAACTTCCCGAAATTCAATTCCAACCACACGTACAAATCATAATACCTGAAGGGAAGCTACTCAGGGCCTCATGACACATGTAAGTCATGTTCCAACTCTTGCAATACTGCCACGACAAAAGAGACGTGTAGAAACTCATAACCACCTGCCGAATCCATAATTCATGGAGTCTCTCCTCCTGACCAGAACCATTACATCATTCTGAACGGAATAACGATATCTTCTCTTTAATGTACATTATATAAATCTGATTGCACTAATTCCTAGTCCAATAATCTCGTCTCACCCAGTACAGGCTACTCAGGCAATAAGTCATCTTAGACACTGCCAAAAATCTTATATGACGCCCACAACACACCAACAAGCTACAACTCGGGTATGATACATAAGGTAGAACGAACTATCGAGAAGGACTACCCAGCCCGCGTAACGCATAAAACGGCCGAATAGATGTTGTGAACCTACCTTATGGATGAAAACAAGGCACACAAAATAAGTGTAAGTAACTATGCTCGACATCTCGTTATTGCAGCGTAAAACCCGATTCGACATGACACTATTGCGGCGTGCAACCCGATCCACATAACATGCCCATGGCAGTGTGCCACCCAGTCCAGACAATATACCCGTGGTGGCATGCCACCTGATCCGCACATAACATCAAGAAGAAAAAAACACACATCAAGTCGTAACGCTTATACTTACGAAATGCCCGAATATCGACCACAAGCACGCCAAGTGCATAATACAAATCTTGGGGAGACGGATAGCGCCATACGCTACTAAACCCAAGCACAACTAAGGTGCAATCATGACCAGCATCTCGAGAGCCACCTGCTCACATAACACCACAAACTACAAGGGACCTCAACACGTGTGCGTATAATCAAGCCGCATCACAACCCACATGGCACAATAAAGATTTACATGGAATATCTGATGATTGGAATAACATCTAATGCCCGACGACTCCTCTGTAAGCAATGCTATGACGAACTAACACATCCGACTTGACGTAGAGCACACACTCACACTAGACCCACCAATGAACCTCACATCGATTTTGATCATACTATATTGGGCCAATAACCTTCCAAATATCCACAATGGCCCTATTCATGACACATAAGAACAACTGTCAAATCCGAAACAAACTCCCACAGTCCACAGCCCAAGGAATAGAACGCCTCTCAGGCATAAACTCTCGCATTTGCAATATTACCATAACCTCCATACTTGTTTTAAATCCTTAACAATCATGTGACTAACATGCCACACTTATACAAATCTTCCCGTGGGGTACGCTTCCACGACCTTCCGCTCAGGTAGCAAAGTCCGCACATCCATACCACCAACCGTACTAATTATGTAAGGCAAATCACAATCCGCAAATCAATACACAATACCCCTTCCACAGAACACCATCTCAGGAAACACTAAGATAATGCCAGCTTACTCTAAACATTTGAATTCTCCCTGCTCATCCAAGCTCGTGACATTCTTATCAACACCTAACCACAACCTTGATCCTCAACTTTCAAATTCCCATGCCACTCACTACACCCATCATGCCGCCATACGAGAGTACAAGAATTCATCATAACTCCTAAACTACTAGTAAAATGAACACTTAATTGGATAGAAACCTTTCACTTAACTCATTTCAGAAGAACCAATGCAACATGCAACTGAATTCCTAAACCACAGAAAATACAAACCTTGATTCGTGATCTAAACCGTCATGGCTCTTCCGGAGTCTATTTACACAACAAGGCCATTCGAATCAAATACCTCCAAAATCAATCAAGGTATGGTGGATGTCAAGCCCGCACGTACGTCCACAAAACACATGTATAACCTCACACACCGAAGGAACTGACCATTGACACAATCATGCTGATTCGACCATTACTAACCGACCCAACTTCTTTCAATTTACTCTTGACCTGACTTAGAAATATAATAGCTCCATTCACAACATAACGAACTGAATTCGCACTCATCCCGAGTGACCTGAAACGCGAGACCACATCGTCTCAGTACCCATGAATCATCTCTTACCTCCTTACCGCACAATAGCGTCCCCAATTGGCACACCTTTTCTGCAAGACCTTCTGCAAATCCGAAGCTATTTCTTCCTTTCCTCTAATACTGCACCGCATACCCGATGACAACTTAGAACATTCCAAGTCCCATTTGTAATCCACGGTGAACACTCGATCATTAACCACACGACGGACCCGAACTCCTTAGGCACTACACTTTAACCCACTAGAACCGCTATTGAGAGTCACCCACTCTGACCTGATTTCGAACATAACCAAACTCCAACGCTCTGCTAGCGCATGAACACTCTCTCAAATAAGCAACCAGCTAAATTCTTTCCCTTGTACATTACATCCACAAAACATGAACTCTGAGTCTTCCCAAAAACCTGCACATGAATCGATAAGGCGGAATATAGCACACATTTATCAATTTCTCTGCTCCAATTACCCCTGATGTTTCCCTTCTTTTTTTTTCTTTTTTTTAGTCATAAATAATCCACCAATGCACTGATAACCAGAGTTGCACAAGCCGACAACCACACGATCCAATCGCAGACGGTGGGGCTCCCCCACGTGGCTTTAAACTACCATTACATAATGTAGAGCCCACAATGATTCCTCCTTCCCATTTACCATGATCCTGTACCGTTAACCCGCCAAATTTCTCGAAGTCTTTTGTTAAGCTTTCCATGAACATCTGAATCATCAGTCACAATCACATATTCGACCTCTTACCGGGTAGCAAGTAGTATTCTTCGTAGAAGCTTTATCAACATCATGCAAACGCAACATCAACATCCGTGGACGTAGTCACTTTCCACCATGCCTCCCAAATCGCTCAAATCTTCTCAAGGTACGTGGCTATCCTACCACATAATCCCTATGCTACTCTGCCACTCCATCTTCGATCAAACCATCTCCTTTAAGTAACTTCTCGACCTCCACTTCTCATACTTGACTTGCTAGAAATTCATCTATTGCGAGACACCTCCCGCCATGTCCTTCCTCATGCTTCACTGCACAAATGTTTCCTCAAATCACATCCATAGTCTGATTGCCTTTCCTTTGCTGGAATTAAAAGATGAACCTCTAAATCATGCACTGAGAAATCCTCCTTTCGAGCCAATCACTGCCGCAATCCATAAATAAGCACTCTATCATTACATCAATACTGTGCGATAATGACACATGAACAACATAGCAATCTGTGCATAGCCTCAAAACCATCAAAATACAGCTACTAAGCAAAAATGACAGAACATCCTTCCGCAAGGCAAAGATAATAGCCTGCCCGAACACGCAGGGAAAACATCCTGCACCACGTCTGTAGTACCACTACAACTCCTAAACATCCAATTGAAAACAAGCGCCTCACATCGCATAAGATTGAGTAGGAAGGAAATAAAGGCACAAGCCTCAATGGAATCAAACCGCACGACGAGGAAATCAAGAAGGGAAGTGCTCCTAACAGCCATGTAGCCTCTCTAAGATAAGTACAGATGTCTTTGTACCAATCTGCAAGACTCTACTAGACTTGCTCATGACTCGTGAGATGTAAATGAACCTAATACTCTGATACCAAGCTGTTACGACCCAAAATCCACTATAGGCAGTGATGGTGCCTAACGCCACCGTCAGGCAAACCAACATTGATTTATCAATTTATTTGATCATTTTATTACTTTCGAGATCATAATCTCCATTACTTAAATAGCATAAAAATGGAATTTACATGGGTAAAATGATAATAACTACGTGATCTACAATAACGAACAACCCGTAGAAATCCCCAAAACCCGGTGTCACAAGTGCATGAGCAATTTCTAAGGAGTACAATAATAATACAACATCTGTCCCGAATGTAATAAGACAAAATAAAATAAAAAGTACAATGGAGACTCGGTGAACTACGATGCGTAGCCTAGAATGCAGCTCACATAAAGTCTCCTCAACAGGTGCGCCTACGCGCCAAGGTGATCATCAAATAAAACTGTCAGATCCTGCACATTTAGTGCAGAAGTGCAGCATGAGTACGTAAATCAACGCGTACCCAGTAAGTATATAGCCTAACCCCGGAGAAGTAGATACGAGGGGTCGACATCGACACCTACTAAAGGTCCAATAAAACAATGTAATAAAACATAGCAGATATGAGGCATACGGCAAAGATGGGGTAAATCTGTAAGCTACATAATCTTCCAATTTCTTCTTTCAAAGAATAAATTTCTAAATCTTGTATTCTACCTTAGCAGCTCATAAAAAAGTCAAGTGTCATTATCAAATAGATAAGGAATACTATATAAGATATCGGGCATCAGTGGAGAGCTTAGCTCGTGAATATTCGAACTACTAGCGATATAACACACGATTCTGTCGAGGTCGTTCGGCCCGATCCAGAATAAAGTGTACACTGCCAAGGGTCGAGCGGCACGAACCATAGATGCATCTATATACTATCGAGGCGTTCGACCCGCTCCACAAGAAAAAGAAGGAAGTTACCGAATCACGAGACTCGTGTTTACAATATAGCAGATGAGCACAAAATGAATATAATCTTTATTGTTCCTCAAATAACTCACCCACAACTCAAAGTGTTAAGGCTTGGCCTAGTGTGCATACATTTATTTCTAAATCAATTTCAATTATAACTTCAATTAATTAAGCCAACAGAATGAGTTCAATAATTCAAATATTACATGATAAGATCCTAAGTCTACCCGGACATAAACATGTTGTAGCTACGTATGGACTCTCGTCACCTCGTGCGTACGTAGCACCCACAACTAGTTGAACATAACAACAAATATCACCTAGGGGTATTTATCCCCCTCACAAGATTAGACAAGAGACTTATCTCGCTCCGAAGTTCCATAACCGGCTCCAAAGCCTCTCTAACACCTCAATCTGATGCCCGTCTCTTCAAAACTAGTCAAACAAATGTGCAAATCCATAAATATATACTCTATTACCCATAATTAATCAATTTATAACAATTCTCAACTCCGCGCGAAAAGTCGATAACGTCAATCCTCGGGTCCACGTGCCCGGATTTCGAAACTTTTCGAAGATAAACTCTACCTATAACACCACGAACTCAAATATATAATTTATTTCCAATTCCATGTCTAATTTCGTGGTCAAAATTCAAAAATACCAAATTCTAGGTTTCCTACAAAAAATCCCAAATTTCTACTAATTTCTATGTTTAAATCCATATACAAACCATATATTTAACTTGTAATAGGTGGGAGTCACTTACTTTGTGTTGCTTGATGAAAATCTCCCCTTAAAGCTCTCCAAAATCACCCAACCAAGTGAAAATGAGAGAAAATGGGCCAAAAATCTCGTTCTTAAAACAACATTGCCCAGTGACCTTTCGCATTTACGGTCATTTGACCGCTTCTGCGGCTCCCCTTCTACGGAAGCTTCCTCGCAGATGCGGCTTCCCCCAAGGCCAGCATTTTCCACTTTTGCGGCCATACAACCGCCGGTGCGCTTCCGCTTCTGAGAAAAACTTCTGCACCTGCGGACTCCCCAACTCGAGCACCGTTTCGCACCTTCACGCCCATGACCGCACCTGCGGTCAACCACTCCCAGACCACCTCCGCTTATTCGCTCATCTGCCCGCATCTGCGAGCCCGCAAGTGCTTTGAATTCCTCGCACCTGCGAATCCATCCACCCTCACTCCCTTCCACTTCTACGACACGTAGGCCACTTCTGCGGGCTCGCACCAGCGGCCCTTTTCACACATGTGCGATTGTACCAGACACCAGCTACCTCAGCATTTCCCCCAAGCCTAAACTCGATCTGTTAACTATCTGGAATCCACCCGAGGCCCTCGGGACCTTAACCAATTATACCAACGCATCTCAAAATATATTACGAACTTAGCCGAGGCCTCAAATCATGCCAAACAACATCGAAACTACGAATCAACGATCGAAATCCTTCTTTAACTTTCAAACTTCAACGAACGCATCCGAACCATATCAAAACATTCTGGAATGACGCCAAACTTTGTGCACAAGTCATAAATCACAATACGAACCTATTCCAAGGCTCGAAATCCCAAACGGACATCGATAACACCAAAGTCTACCTCAAACCAAACCTAAGAAATCCTTAAACCTTTAAAATACCAACTTTCCATAATAAGCGTTGAAATGCTCCCGGGTGATCCAATACTCAACCCAAACATACGCCCAAGTCCGAATTCATTATACGAACCTATTGGAACCTTCGAATACCGATTCCGAGGTTGTTTACTCAAAAGTCAAACCTTAGCCAATTCTTCCAACTTAAAGCCTCTGAAAATTAGAATTTTCTTTCCAAATCAAATCCCGAACTTCTCAAAATTCAATTCCGACCACATGTACAAGTCATAATACCTGAAGTGAACCTACTCAGGGCCTCAAACTGCTGAACGACGCACTATAGATCAAAACGACCGGTTGAATCATTACAGCCAGTGCTGGGCCTGGAGCATTCCGCAGAAGCGGACCTTAGTCCGCAGATGCGGCCCATTGTCCGCAGATGCGAAAATGCTGGAGGCAGTGAGGTTCATTTAATACGTGTCTTAGGCCATTTTTGACTCTTTTCTTTCACTTATTGGATGATTTTGGAGCTTCTTAGAGAGGGTTTTCACCTAGCTATTGGAGGTAAGTAATTTCTATCCAATGTAAGTTAAATACATAGATTATGGGTAGCTTTTAACATGTACAAATGTGAAAATTATGGGTGAGATGAATAAACCTAGTTTTTGATTAAGAAAATGGGATTTAACCACGAAAAAGATTGTGGGTTTGAGTAAAAATTATATATTTGAGTTCGTGAGGTTATGGGTAACGTTTATCTTCAAAATAATTCAAAATCCGGGCACGTGGGCCCGGGGGTAAATTTTTGGAATCTTCCAATTTGGGTTGGGTAATTACTCTAATAGTTATATTATGAACTTTTGAACACATATTGATTAATTTATATAACATTTGACTAGTTTCGGGTTGTTTGGCACCGAGTTAAGGATTTAAAGCATAATTGTGGACCGGAAGTGAGCTTGAAAACGAGGTAAGTCTCTTGCCTAACCTTGTAAGAGGGAACTCATCCATTTAGGTGTATTTGTTGTGAATTACTTGTGTGGGGAGCTATGTACGCACTAGGTGACAAGAGTCCATGCGTAGCTAAATTACATATGATGTTTGGGTAGTCTTAGATTTACATCGTGCTTTGTTTGCACTGTTATGTTGATTTTGCAAATTAGTTGTCTTAAATAGAGCTGAGATTAAGGATTTTTTAAGATTTAAAGTCTCCAGTTGGGATTTCTTTCTTATGTTTGAGAAGAATTGAAGAATTTTATAATAACTCTGATAAATCCATGTTCACTCGCGTCGCAAGTATTTTGGCGAGCGAGGTAAATTCCTCTACTCTCATGGGAGCGGGTCGTTTGCCTCGGTAAGTTAATAGATGCATCTATGGTTCGTGTTGTTCGACCCTCGGTAGTGCACACAGTATATTTTTGGATCGGTCCGTACGACCTCGGCATAAATCGTGCGTGATAATACTCGAATACTTGATATTATTTTATAGCTTGTGCGGTTAGAATTATTTAAATGACAGAAATTGACTTGGAATTTATTATTAGTGAAAGAATTATTATTCAGTGCGTGTTATTGAGTTGCATTTATTATTTATATAATCCATGCTTATTTAGAATTCTTGTATTTTATTGTTAGCCCGTAGTAAGTGTCGATGTCGACCCCTCGTCACTACTTCTTCAAGGTTAGACTAGATACTTATTGGGTACATGTTATTTATGTACTCACGCTACACTTCTGCACTAAACGTGTAGGTTCTGAGGCCAGTGCATCTGGTAGTTATCCCGGTGCACACCCCTGATACTTCAAGACTTCGTGGTGAGATGCTTTACGAGTCCATTCTGCAGCACCTGGATTTTCTCTTTTGCTTTTATTTTCTATCTACTCTATTCGGATAGTAGTTAGTGTATTGTATATTCTACTAGTAGCTCGTACACTTGTGACGCCAGATCTTGGAATTTTGTTAGTAGACATGTCACGACCCAGAATTCTCACCTTCAGGATCATGATGGCGCCTAACATTTCACTTGCTAGGCAAGCCAACATTAGAGTAATTCTTCTACCAATTTTAAATACTTTGAACAATTTAACCAATCAGACGGAAAAGAAGCTAAAATGAAGTACGAAATAGCATAATAATCCAATATCTAGTACAACATGGATCTGGAGTCATAAGTACACGAGCTTTTAGAGGTTCTACATACAGAGTCTGAAATAAATACAACTATCTCGAATGAGATAAACAATAAGTAAGAAAAGAGGAAGGGGACTTCAAGGTGTGCAGATGCCAGCATATCTACCTCGAGTCTCCAAATGCTAATCCGAGCTGATGCACCTCACGTAAAGTTAGGACCAGTACAAAAAATCTGCACAAGAAGTGCATGGTGTAGTATGAGTACAACCGACCCAATATACTCCGTAAGTGTAGAGCCTAACCTCGACGAGGTAGTGACGAAGCTATGACAGGACACCCACATAATTAAACATGTACAGACGAAAATATACTCACAACATAACAAATAAGGATTTAACATGTACCATTGGGTGGGGACATGCGAAAGGGGTACAAATACGATAACTACACAGGGAATGACAATATGAAACAGTGAATAAACCTTCAGCCAATGAAACGGATAAACATAATGAATATAAACTGCACGACATCACCCTTCGTGCTTTTACTCTCAACCTCACTGTGAAACAGTAATAATGGCACGGCATCACCCTTCGTACTTTTACTCTTAATCTCTCCATAAAATGATAAATACGACGCGGCATCACCCTTCGTGCTTTTACTCTCAACCTCACTGTGAAACAGTAATAATGGCACGGCATCACCCTTCGTACTTTTACTCTTAATCTCTCCATAAAATGATAAATACGACGCGGCATCACCCTTCGTGCTTTTACTCTCAATTTTATCATGAAATGATAAATACGGCACGGCATCACCCTTCACGCTTTAACTCTCTTCCTCACTATGTATAAATCAACATATGGAACAATAATCGGCACGGCATCACCCTTCATGCATTAACACTCTATCCCTTACTATGAAGCAATGAATATATAACATTTGGGAGAAAGAATAATCTTACGTCAACAACGTTTCCACAATATCGAGCCTCAACTTTCAATAATATTCAATTATCACAAATAATTCGCAAATGCGGAGAGAATGATCAATTAAGTAATAAACTAGTCTAGACATGGATATCATAATCAAAGAAGAAAATAAATCACGAGAAACAAGTTCCAAGCGCATGCTTTAACCCAACGACAACGCATAAATACTTGTCACCTCACATATACGTTGTACCCAACATTTAAACACGTAGCAAATAGGCAAACAAGTCCTAATCCCTCAAGTCAAGGTTAACCACGATACTTACCTCGCTCCAGAAATCAACTCAAAGCTCAACCACGGCTTTGCCTTTCGAACAAGCCTCCGAGCCAACAAAATCTTGCAAATTATCAACTAACAATTCAAAATAAGCCTTAAGAACTACCCACGAATGAGAAAGGTTCAATTTAGGTCATTATTGAAAAGGTCAACAAAAGTCAACTCTCATGCTCGCTTGGTCCAAACCCAAAATTCGGACCAAAACCCGATTATCCATTCACCCCCTAGTCCTGTTGTGCAATTTGTTTCTAAATCTGACCTCAATTTGTAGTCTAAATTCTAATTTTACAAAAATTCCTACTTCTACCCAAACCCCCAATTTCTACCATGAAAATCCTAGATTTTTGGTTGAAATCTTATGAAATGTAATGGAAAATCGAACGAAAATAGGTTAGAAGCACTTACCAACGAATTGGGGAAGAAGAGCTCTTGGAAACATCGCCTCTAAGGTTTCTAGGTTTGAAAAGAATGAAAAAAGATCCCGTCTAACTCAGCCTTTACTCAGTTGCAGATGTCGCAATTGCAACATCATGTTCGCAATTACAAACATCGACGAGGTCGCAATTGCGAACTCCTCTCAGAATCCCAGTAATCGCAATTGCGATAAATTGGTCGCAAATACGAACCCTGATGCCCTCGCAAATGCGGACCTGTTCTTCACAAATACGAAGATCATCAATAATATGTTGAATCGCAAATGCGACTCTGCCTTCGCAAAAGCGGAAATGGCAAGGTCGCAAATACGAGGACACCCCAGCCATGCCCAGGCTCGCAAATGTGATGGTGTCTTCCCAAATGCGAGATCTGCAACAGACACTAGAAACACAAGCAGGGCTGTGCATAATTTGGTAAATACCAAATTACAGTACTGAAATCGAAAATTTTGGTATTTGGTATTCGATATTTTGATATTCTGTATGATATTTGGTTTAAGTTTTAAACAATATTGGTATTTGATATTTTAAAATAAAATACCGAAATACCGATACCGTACCGAAATATATATTATATTACATAATACACATATTACTAATTATAACATAAATATAAAAATCTAAAGTTTTACTTTCCTTTATTCTCTAAGTTCATCAATTAACTCTAACCAAGTAATAAGACATTTCTAATGATCAAATTTATTTTTTTATGTACAGTTTTCTCTCTCTGGGTTGATATCTGCTAGTTTTGAACAAAACTTTTGTCAACAAATGTTTTTAGTTTTGTACTTTTGAGTACTTTAATTTAGAATATTACAGTCTATGACTTTATGCACTAGTTAGTATTCAAACCGAATAAACCAAAACCGAAAGGAGAAAAACCAAACCATACCGAATTTAATTAGGTACGGTATTGGTATTGTATTTTAAGAAACCAAATATTGAAAATACCGAACCTAAATGCCTAAATATTGTACAGTACCGACCGCTGAACACCCCTAATTACACAAGGCACCAGCTATGATTCTAAGTCCAAAAATCCTTCCGTAGCCTATCCGAAATTCACCCGAGCCCTCGGGGATCCAAACCAAACATGCACACAAGTCCAAAAACCTCATAAGAACTCGCTCGCGCGATCAAATCACCACAATAACACCTAGGACTATTAATCGGATACCAAATCAAATGAAATTTTCGATGAAATTTTAGAATTTCTATTTTAACAACCGGATGTCTGAATCATGTCAAACCAGCTCCGTTTTGCACCAAACTTTGCAAACAAGTCATAAATATAGTAATGAACCTATACCAAGCTCGAAAACTAAAATCCGGACCCGATAGCAATAAAGTCAAACTTTGGTCGAATCTTTAAATTCATTAAACCTTTAAACTTCAAATTTTCGACAAAATGCGATAACCCGAGCTAGGGATCTCCGAATTCGATTCCGAGTATACGCTCAGGTCCCAAATTACGATACGGATCCACCGGGACCATCAAAACACGGATCTAGGTTCATTTTCTCAAAACATTGAACGAAATCAACTCCAATGGATTTTTAAGGCATAATTTCACTTTTTATCAATTTTTAACATAAAAGTCTCCTAGAAAAAGACACTGACTGCGCACGTAAATCGAGGAAGGCTAAAATGAGTTATTTGAGGTTTTGAAACACAGAATTAAGGTTTAAAACTCTAGATAACCTATCGGGTCATCACATTCTCCACCTCTAAAATAACCGTTCGTCCTCGAACGGACATAGAAAAGTACCTGGACTGGTGAAAAGGTGTGGATATCCACTCCGCATATCCGACTCAGACTCCCAAGTAGCTGACTCGACCGGCTGACCTCTCCACTGCACTCGAACTGAAGGATAACGCTTTGACCTTAACTGTTGAAACTGTCGGGCTAGAATAGCCACCGGCTCCTCTTTGTAAGTCAAATCCTTGTCCAACTGGACTGAGCTGAAACCTAACACATGGGACGGATCACCGTGATACTTCTAGAGCATAGACACATGGAACACCGGATGGACTGCTGATAAACTAGGTGGCAATGCAAGCCTGTAAGCCACCTCACTTACTCTCTCCAGAATCTCAAAGGGTCTGATATACCTAGGGCTCAACTTGCCCTTCTTCCCAAACCTCATCACACCCTTCATGGGAGAAATCCGAAGCAATACCCTCTCTCCGACCATGAATACAACATCACAAACTCGACGATCGGCATAACTCTTCTGCCTAGACTGAGCTGTGCGAAGTCGGTCTTGAATAATCTTGACCTTATCCAAGGCATCCTGTACCAAATCTGTACCCAACAACCGAGCCTCCCCTAGCTCGAACCATCCAACTGGCGATCGGCACTGCCTCCCGTATAATGCCTCATAGGGAGCCATCTGAATGCTCGACTGGTAGCTGTTATTGTAGGCAAACTCCACAAGTGGAAAGAACTGATCCCAAGAACCCTCGAAATCTATAACACAAGTGCGGGGCATATCCTCCAATATCTGAATAGTGCGCTTGGACTGTCCGTCCATCTGAGGATGAAATGTTATGCTCAACTCAACCTGCGTGCCTAACTCATGTTGTACTACTCTCCAGAAGTGCGAGGTGAACTGCGTACCTCGATCAGAAATAATAGACACAGGCACACCGTGAAGACGGACGATCTCGCAGATGTAGATCTTAGCCAACCGCTCTAAAGAATAGGTAACTGCCACAAGAATAAAATGCGGTGACTTGGTCAGCCTGTCTATAATAACCTATACCGCGTCGAACTTCCTCTGAGTCCATGGGAGTCCTACAACAAAATCCATAGTGATACGCTCTCACTTCCACTCATGAATCTCTAACTTCTGAAGCAAACCACCAGGTCTCTGATGCTCATACTTTACTTGCTGACAATTTAGAAACCGAGCTACATATGCAACTATATCCTTCTTCATCCTTCTCCACCAATAATGCTACCGCAAGTCTTGATACATCTTGGCGACACCCGGATGAATAGAATACCGGGAACCGTGGGCCTCCTCAAGAATCAACTCACGAAGTCCATCCACATTGGGCACAAAAATACGACCTTGCATCGTCAAAACTCTATCATCTCCAACAGTAACCTGCTTGGCACTACCGTGTTACACCATGTCCCTAAGGACAAGCAAATAAGGGTCATCATATTGTCGCTCTTTGTGCGCTCATACAAGGAAGACCGAGAGACTGTGCAAGATAGAACATGATTGGGCTCTGAAATATCTAACCTCACAAACTAATTGGCCAAGGCCTGAACATCTAATGCAAGTGGTCTCTCACCAATTGAAATATACACAAGGCTACCCATAATCACTGCCTTTCTACTCAAGGCATCAGCCACCACATTGGCCTTCTCGGGATGATACAAGATAGTGATATCATAGTCTTTCAATAGCTCCAACCACCTCCTCTGCCTCAAATTGAGATCTTTTTGTTTGAACAAATAGTATAGACTTCGGTGATCCGCACGACACGCCGTAAAGATATTGCCTCCAAATCTTCAGTGCATGAACAATGGCTGCCAACTCTAAGTCATGAACAGGGTAATTCTTCTCATGAACCTTCAACTGCCACAACACATATGCAATCACCCTTCCATCCTGCATCAGTACTGCACCAAGCTCAACACGAGATGCCTCATAATACACCGTGTAATATCCTAAACCTGTGGGCAACACCAACACTGACACCGTATTCAAAGCAGTCTTAAGCTTTTGAAAGCTCAACTCACACTCGTCTGACCATATGAATGGGGCAACCTTCTGGGTCAATCTGTTCAATGGGGCTTCTATAGATGAAAACCCCTCCACGAACCGACGGTAATAACCCGCCAAACCTAGGAAGCTTCGGATCTCCGTAGCTGAATGTAATGACCCGACTTGTCGTTTTAAGAATTTACGCCCCGTTCAGTAACTTAAGGTCTCGAGCAGCTTCGCAATATGTATTATGACCCACGGGTTTGGTCGATTTTGATTTACTAAAGATTCAAAATTAAATTAAAAGAACAATCCTTAATTTGAAGCTTAAATGGAAATAGTTGACCGGAGAGTTGACTTCTGAGAAAATGACTCCGGAATGGAATTTTGATGATGTAAATAGCTCTGTATGGTGATTTTGGACTAAGGAGCGTGTCCAGAAAATTATTTAGAGGTCCGTAGTGGAATTAAGCTTGAAATGCCGAAAGTTAAATTTTTTGAGAATTTGACCGGAAGTGGACTTTTTAATATCGGGGTTGGAATACGATTCCGGAAGTTGGAGTAGGTCCATAATGTCAATTATGAATTGTATGCAAAATTTGAAGTCATTCCGGATTGATTTGACGTGTTTCGGCACAAGTTATAGAATTTGAAAGTTCAAAGTTCATAAATTTTGAATTGGGGTATGACTCGTGGTTTTCGAGTTGTTTGTGGTGATTTGAAGGTTTGAATAAGTTTGTACGATATTTTGAGACTTGATGGTATGTTTGGTTGAGGTCCCGGGGGGTTCGGATGAGTTCCGGGATGATTTCGGATCATTTCTCCTTGCTTTGCAACTCCTGGAACTGATATCTGGTATTGTTCTTCGCGAACGCGAAGGGTCTCACACGTTCGCGAAGAAGGATTTTGGACAGCTGGGATTTGCCCATCGTGAACGCGATGAAGAAGCCGTGAACGCGAAGAAGGAAATGAGGAAAGCCTACGCGAACGCAAGTGGGCAGACGCGAACGCGAAGAGGAGAGGGAGTTGGGGGCCTGTCTGGCGTTAAGCCTTCACGAACGCGACTTGTGTCTCGCGAATGCGAAGGACAGAGATCGGAAGGCATCGCAAATGCGATGGGGATATCACGAACGCGAAGAAGGAATCTGGGCAGAACATTTATTGGCCTTCGCGAACGCGAAAAAAGCCTATCTAGGCAGAATTAAAAGTCCCAAAAACGGGGGTTTGAGTTCATAACTCAAAATCTAATTTGGAGCTCGGTAGAAGGCGATTTTTGGAGAGATTCTTGCGTGGGTGTTTGGGGTAAGTGATTCTCATCCAGTTTTTATTAATTTCCATGGTTATGTCTTTGAATCCAGCATTTAATTCGGATTTAATGGAGGAAAAATCAAGATTTTTGTAAAATCTTCCAAAAATAAAATTTTAAGATTTGGAAGTCGAGTTATTATTGGAATGCGATAAAATTGGTATGGTTGAACTTGTATCAGAATGGGTGTTCGTATTTCATAAAAATTTTGTCGGGTTCCGAGGGGCGAGTCCCGCGTTGACTTTTGTTGACTTTTTGGAATAAAATTTTAAGTCGACGTATTATTATCCGGAATTATTTCTGATGAATTTTAATGAAGATATACAATTAATTTGGATAGATTTGAGCTGTTCGGAGGTCAATTCAAGCAAGAAGGCTATCTTGGAATATTGGCCTAACTTCAAAAAGGTAAGTGTCTTGCTTAACCTCGAGTGGGAGAATTACCCCTTAGGTATTGAATCTTATGTGCCAAATTGTGTAATTGAAAACCATGTACGCGAGGTGACGAGTATGTACTTGGTTTATATGTGTAAATTTCATGGATTAAAAATCCTTAGACGCCCTTATGTATTAAATTGGAAATTATTGGCAATTATTAAATCCTCTATTTGTCATGCCTAGATTCTTGTTTGTTGAAATTGTTTTTACATGATGATTTGGTGTGATTGCCACCTGGATTTTTATGTGAAATATTATCTTGTTGAGTTGTTCACTTCCGGATATTTTGTTAAGATTTTTGTGCACATTATGGTCGAGTCATGGGCTCCTTATTGTAGAAAATAATGTATTGTTGATTTCTGTGGCAAGTTGTAATAATTGAGCACCTGATGTGCAAATTGTGATATGTTGTAAGATTTGAGCACTTGATGTGCAATCTGTGATATGATGTAAGATTTGAGCACGTGATGTGCAATATGTGAAATGTTCTAATATTTGGGCACTTGAGGTGCAAGTTGTATTATGCTGTGATATTTGGGCACTTGAGGTGCGATTTGTGAAATATTGTGATAGTGACACGCATGCGGTGAGATAAGGGTGGCTTGAAATGTGTGGCTAGTAGGGAAACTACTAGAAGTCATGCGGTGATATAAAGTCAGGGTGTTGAAACGCATGCGGTGAGATAAGGGTGGCTTGAAATGTGTGGCTAGTAGGGAAACTACTAGAAGTCATGCGGTGATATAAAGTCAGGGTGTTGAAACGCATGCGGTGAGATAAGGGTGGCTTGAAATGTGTGGCTAGTAGGGAAACTACTAGAAGTCATGCGGTGATATAAAGTCAGGGTGTTGAAACGCATGCGGTGAGATAAGGGTGGCTTGAAATGTGTGGCTAGTAGGGAAACTACTAGAAGTCATGCGGTGATATAAAGTCAGGGTGTTGAAACGCATGCGGTGAGATAAGGGTGGCTTGAAATGTGTGGCTAGTAGGGAAACTACTAGAAGTCATGCGGTGATATAAAGTCAGGGTGTTGAAACGCATGCGGTGAGATAAGGGTGGCTTGAAACGCGTGGCTAGTAGGGGAACTACTAGAAGCCATACGGTGTGATAAGGGTGGCTAAAACGCGGGATGTTATTTCGGAAAAAATAATTTCTTTAAAATTTAATGTGAAGGCTCCTGTGGTGATATAAGTAAATGAGATATTGTGAATTTATTTATGATTTGGGACTACAAGGCGGTACCTCGGGAGTGCCCTGTTGATATTTCTTTATTCATGTTCTTGCGTTGGGTGATTTTGTTTCATTTAATATGTAAATTCTTGTCTTCTTCCGTAATGTACTAGTTGACTTTATTATTATGTGTTTTGTGCTCCTAGTTGTATTGTGTTGACTTTGGCTTTTTAGCACGAGATTCTGAAGAAGTATATTTCTGGTTTTTCTTACTGATTTTCGATGATTGAGTTGATTTAAATAAAAGAAATTATTATTATGTTTTAAATTAAATAGTTTTACAACCTATCCAGTAGTTTATCTGATGCTTTGATATAAGTGCAAAGTTATTTTCTTCACCCAAATGATTCTAAAAAATAAATTCAATTCCTTGTTGATTTCTTACTTGATTTAAAAACTTTTAAACTTACTTTAGTGGAAATAAATTGAGCATGTGGATCTTATATACATTGAGGATATTGGCATGTGAATTGTCCGTGTGGTTGTGATATAAAATGTGGGCACTAGGTGTTGTGATTAAATGATAATGATATTTGGCACGTGAGTTGTCCATGCAGTTGAGATATGAAATGAGGGCACGATGTGCCGGGGAAATATAATGATTTAATTATGGGCATGAAGTACCGTGGAGATATGAAAATGGGCTGAGACCCGTATTTTTATGATTATGAAATGAGGTGTCACATGGTGACTTTTTAACTGAAGAATTATATTCAAAATATTTATTTGGAAGGATTTTTATTTAGAAAGTATTATATGAAAGAATTGTATTTGAAAGATAATTATTTGAGGAAAATTATATTTGAAAGAGAGTTAATTGGTAGAATTATATGTGAAGGATATTTAATTAAAGAACTTGATCTAACTAGGTGTAATTGTATTTATTAATTATTGAGCGATATTAAATGGTGATCTTATTGTCGTACTGTGCATATCATTGGTTATTTTATGTTGCCTTGTTGTGATATCACTGGTTGAGTTGTTGTTATCATTGCTAGATATTTTTCAATACTATTGTATACTGCTATATTACACAGGGTATTAGACAAGTGAGTGTCTTGACTGTACCTCGTCTCTACTCCATTGAGGTTAGTATTGATACTTACTGGGCACCGCTGTGGTGTGCTCATTCTACACTTCTGCACATTTTTGTGCAGAACCAGGTATTGGAGATATCGGACTTGAGCAGAGTTAAAGCACGCTCATAAAGATTCAAGGTAGAGCTGATTGGCCGTCGCAGTCCCTTAGAGTCTTTTCATTTCATTGTACTGTTAATTTGTAATCAAACAGTATTGTATATTCGCTCCTCGTGATCATTCCATGTATTCAGTTAGAGTTTGTGACTCAGTACTACCAATCTTGGGAGGTTGTATATTCATATTTATTTCGCTGTTAGTTTTGATTATTTATTTAATTCAAAAAAATGGCTTCAAAATGTAATAGAAATCGGCTTAACTAGTCTTAGAGACTGGGTGCCATCACGATGCATGTGGTAGGATTTTGGGTCGTGACTAGTTGGTATCAGAGCTCTAGGTTCAAAGTTTCTACGAGTCACGAACGAATCTACTAGAGTCTTGCGGATCGGTACGGAGACGTCTGCACTTATCTTAGAAAGGCTACAGAACTGTTAGGAAATTTCCATTTCTTTCATTCCTGTCGTGCGAAATTTGTTGAATTTGGAATTTGAACCTTTGTATATCCATTCTCTCACAAATGCTGAGGACACGTTCTACTGGGTTAGCTGAGCAGGCATCCGCACATTCTGCTAGGGATGCAAGAGGCCGGAGCCGAGGTAGAGGCCGAGGAAGGGCACGTGCTACGACTAGAGCACCTGTCAGAATGACAGTTGAGAAGCCACCAGTAGTTCCAGTTGGGGGACATGTACCAGAAGCACCTGTTCTTACCCCCGGACTTCACGAGATTTTGGCACAGTTCCTGAGTATGTTTGGTATATTAACTTGGCGGGATTGATCTTTGTTGCAACAAATGTTCCGTAGATTAGGGGAGTAGCTCAGACTCCTATCACAACTCCAGAGCAGCAGGTTCACGTTGGTCAGGTCCCGGGTGTAGTACCTGTACAACATGTTATTCTGGTTCGGCTTGACTTGAAAGGTTTAAGAAATACGATCCACCAACTTTAGTGGCACAGCTACACAGGATGCCCAAGAATTTCTAGAAAATTGTCACTGTATTCTCTGCACCATGGGTATTGTGGAGGTGAGCGGAGTTGCCTTCACTATATTTCAACGGTCAGGCGCAGCGTATCGGTGGTGGCCAATCTATGAAGAAGGTAGACCAGCCAATGCCACACCACCAATTTGGGCTCAATTTTCGGAAATATTCTTGAAAGAATTTGTTCCCCAGACTCTCAGAGATGCGTGGCACATAGAGTTTGAACGGTTGCGTCAGGGCACTATGACAGTGTCAGAATATGCTATCAGGTTCAATGAATTAGCCCGTCATGCACCTATCATAGTTCCTACAATCAGAGAACGGGTCCGCAGATCCATTGGGGGGCTCAATTATGATATTAAAATATGCATGGCTCAAGAGCTGCAAACTGATACTCCATTTCAATAAGTAGTGGAGATTACAAGGAAGATTCGAGCTTGTTTTAGGCGAGGAAAGGGAGTCTAAGGAGGCCAAAAGGTCTCGACGATCTGGAGGGTTCAATGGATTTTACTCTTCAGTTAGAACCCATTATAGCGGAGACTCGAGCAGTCGGTCAGCTCAGTCCGCACATCATATTACTCGGAGTGCTCCAGTTTACAGTGCACCACCAACACGAGCTTTTTACAGTGGTTATTCCAGTTATCCGGCACAGAATCAGTACAAGCAGCTGTAACCTCAGAGGGGTGTTATGAGTGTGGTGATACTAGGAATATCATGAGAGATTATCCAAGACTTGGGAGGGGTGGATTTCATCAGAACACTCCAGCTATAAGCTTTACTCTAGTTAATACTCCACATGCAACGTCAGCAAGAGGTGGAGGACAGGCGGGTAGTGGGCGCTTAAGAGGTGGAGGCCCGACCCGTTGATATAATCACTATGATTTGGCTGAGGCCGATACACCAGATGGTGTCGTTACAAGTACGATCCTGATTTTGTTATAAAAGGATATTTTCCTTTAATTTGGTTCGGTTCGAAATATTGAGGTGAGTCCTCCTAGTATGCTCCACTTATGGGTGAGCTTTGTAAATTTGTGACCCAATTATATGTTTATCCCTGTTGGGAGATTTGAAGATGTGAGCCTGTGTCTGTCATTTTATTTTTGTGCACCATTGAGGACTATAAGTCCAAAAGCAAACTTTTATTATTCAATACAGTGGGTTAAATGTGTTTCGGAATAATTGATTCTAATTTTTATGAATCATACGCCCTACCGGTATGAGGGTTCATTATATGTTGTGAAAATTATTTATGAAATATATTGAAAAGAAGAAAGAAAGGAAATTGAAAATTTCATTTGGCACAATGGGCAACAAAATTGTGATTTAGATTTGAGGATGATATCTTCGCATTTTTACACGATGTGAAATATTTAAACCGGGCTGCAAGCCGCTGTGGAAGTTATGTAAGGACGAGGTCCTTGTGGTAAAATATTTATGAGTTTAAAATTATCCCTTTGTGAAATTAATTTGTACAATAATATTAATAGGGAGTCATGCCTGTTAGGCTTATTTGATAATTCTTGTGTATTTTTCTGTTTATATTCAGTCATTTTCGTGTTGTAAACATTGAGTTTTACCCTATGAGGTGAGTGCCAAGGTGGCGTTAAATGTGACTCATTAATCCGAGTAAGTAATCATGAGGTCTTCATGCCTCACATTCTGTTGTCAGTGTTGTGAAAATTCAAAATGAGGTGGTGGTTAATATGAGATTAATGGTGATGCTGGAATTAATTATGAACAGCTTTTAAAACCAGAGATATGGTGATGAGCATACATATGATGTGCTTTATGTCCTGATATCATTATGATAAGGCAATGCTAAGATTAATGTTATTTATATATACCCTGTGGTATTTTGTTGGGTTGTGGAAATATTATTAGGAGTTGTTTGGGTGTTACTCTGGCAGGTGGATAGGCCCAATTACAGGGGAGACTCTGCCGAAATTTTTGAAAATTTTGGGAGTTAGTAAAATTTGGAGGATTGAGAATTTGCAAAAGAAGAGATAAATATGTTATGTGTTTGAGGGCGAATGATCCTAAGTGGAGAATAATATAACACCCCAGAGAAAGTTTTTGAGTTACTTCAACACTATTGAGGAAATTTATATGTGCATAGGCACGGGTTGCTATAGCCAGTTGAGACTAATGTTGTGCGTTGTTGTAAGAATTCAGGTATTTTTGGAAATGATTGGAGAATTAGGCATGTTGCTTTAAAGCTTATAAGAATGGAGAAAAGAAATAATCTCAATTGAGATGGTGTTGTCGAACCCGTGTTAAATTGCGGGAATGAAAAATCACCCATAAGTATGTGTGCAAGAATATACTCAGTAATTTAAAGTCCTCAGAAAGATTCTTAGCATGCTCGAGGATGAACGTTTGCTTAAGAGGTGGAGAATGCAATGACCCGACTTGTCGTTTTAAGAATTTACACCCCGTTCAGTGACTTAAGGTCTCGAGCAGCTTCGTAATATGTATTATGACCCGCGGGTTTAGTCGAGTTTGATTTACTAAAAATTTGGAATTAAATTAAAAGAACAATCCTTAATTTGAAGCTTAAATGGAAAGAGTTGACTGGAGAGTTGACTTCTGAGAAAACGACTCCAGAATGGAATTTTGATGATGTCAATAGCTCCGTATGGTGATTTTGGACTTAGGAGCGTGTCCGGAAAATTATTTGGAGGTTCGTAGTGGAATTAAGCTTGAAATGCGAAAAGTTGAATTTTTGGAGAATTTGATCGGAAGTGGACTTTTTGATATCGCGGTCAGAATCCGATTTCGGAAGTTGGAGTAGGTCCATAATGCCAATTATGACTTGTGTGCAAAATTTGAAGTCATTCCGGATTGATTTGATGTGTTTCGACACAAGTTATAGAATTTGAAAGTTCAAAGTTCATAAATTTTGAATTGGGGTATGACTCGTGGTTTTCTAGTTGTTTCAGGTGAATTGAAGGTTCNNTTAGTCGAGTTTGATTTACTAAAAATTTGGAATTAAATTAAAAGAACAATCCTTAATTTGAAGCTTAAATGGAAAGAGTTGACTGGAGAGTTGACTTCTGAGAAAACGACTCCAGAATGGAATTTTGATGATGTCAATAGCTCCGTATGGTGATTTTGGACTTAGGAGCGTGTCCGGAAAATTATTTGGAGGTTCGTAGTGGAATTAAGCTTGAAATGCGAAAAGTTGAATTTTTGGAGAATTTGATCGGAAGTGGACTTTTTGATATCGCGGTCAGAATCCGATTTCGGAAGTTGGAGTAGGTCCATAATGCCAATTATGACTTGTGTGCAAAATTTGAAGTCATTCCGGATTGATTTGATGTGTTTCGACACAAGTTATAGAATTTGAAAGTTCAAAGTTCATAAATTTTGAATTGGGGTATGACTCGTGGTTTTCTAGTTGTTTGTGGTTATTTGAAGGTTTAACTAAGTTCGTATGATGTTTTGGGACTTGATGGTATGTTTGGTTGAGGTCCGGGGGGGCTCGGGTGAGTTCCGGGATAGTTTCGGATCATTTCTCCTTGTTTTGCAACTGCTGGAACTGATATCTCGTATTGACTAATGCCCCAACACTATTTATGGGTTTGATGAACCGGGTGTTCAAGCCCTACTTGGATTTCTTCGTGATTTTAGTTATTGACGATATCTTGATCTACTCCCGCAGTCGAGCGGAGCACGAGCAATATCTTCGGATTGTACTTCAGACTCTGAGGGATAGCCAGTTATATGCCAAGTTTTCAAAGTGCAAATTTTGGTTAGACTCAGTCGCCTTTTTGGGGCATGTCGTATCGGCAAAGGGCATACAAGTGGATCCTAAGAAGATTGAGGCAGTTCAGAACTGGCCTAGACCCACTTCAGTGTCACGACCCAAAATCCCACCACAGGCGCCGTGATGGCACCTAGTCTCTAAGACTAGGTAAGACGATTTCTATTACATTTTGAAGCCATTTGTTTTTGAATTAAATAAATAATCAAAACTAACAGCGAAATAAATATGAATATACAACCTCCTAAGACTGGTAGTAGTGAGTCACGAACTCTAACTGAATACATGGAATGATCACGAGGAGTGAATATACAATACTATTTGATTACAAATTAACAGTACAATGAAATGAAAAGACTCTAAGGGACTGCGACGGCCAAGCAGCTCTACCTTGAATCTTTACGAGCGCGCTTTAACTCTGCTCAAGTCCGATATCTCTAATAACTGGCTCTGCACAAAAATGTGCAGAAGTGTAGAGTGAGCACATCACAGCGGTGCCCAGTAAGTATCAAGGCTAACCTCAATGGAGTAGAGACGAGGTACAGTCAAGACACTCACTAGTCTAATACCCTGTGCAATATAGCAGTATACAATAGTACTAGAAAATATCTAGCAATGATAACAACAATTCAACCAATGATATCACAACAAGGCAACATAAAACAACCAATGATATGTACAGTAAGACAATAAGATCACCATTTAATATCGTTCAACAATTAATAAATACAATTACACCCAGTTAGATCAAGTTCTTCAATTAAATATCCTTCACATATAGTTCTACCAATGAACTCTCTTTCAAATATAAGTTTCCTCAAATAATTATATTTCAAATACAATTCTTTCATATAATACTTTTAAATAAAAATCTTTCCAAATAAATATTTTGAATATAATTCTTCAGTTAAAAAGTCACCATGTGACACCTCATTTCATAATCATAAAAATACGGGTCTCAGCCCATTTTCATATCTCCACGGTACTTCATGCCCATAATTAAATCATTATATTTCCCCGACACATCGTGCCCTCATTTCATATCTCAACTGCACGGACAACTCACGTACTATGTCTAATGAAGCCCTTATCAAGCAAATCTTGCAGTTTCTCCTTCAATTCTTTCAACTCTGGCAGGGCCATATGGTATGGCAGAATAGAAATGGGCTGAGTACCCGAAGCCAAATCAATACAGAAGTCAATATCTCTGTCGGGTGGCATCCCCAGCGGATCTACAGGAAACACCTCTGGAAACTCACGAACAACTGGTACTGAATCCATGGAAGGAACCTCCATACTAGAATCGCGGACATAAGCCAAATAATCTAGACACCCCTTCTCGACCATACGCTGAGCCTTCATATAAGAGATAACCCTGCTGGTAGAATGGCATGTAGTCCCCTTACACTCTAATCTAGGCAACCCCGGCAAGGCTAAGGTCACCGTCTTGGCGTGACAATCCAATATAGCATAATAAGGTGACAGCCAATCCATAACCAAGATGACATCAAAATCTACCATATCGAGAAGTAGGAGATCTACGCTAGTCACAAGACTCCCAATAGTAACCACACACGAACGATAGACACGATCTACTACGATAGAATCTCCCACAGGTATGGACACATACACAGAAGCACTCAAAGAATCATGAGGCACAACCAGATATGAAGCAAAGTAGGATGACACGTAGGAATAAGTAGAGCCCAGATCAAATAGAACTGAAGCATCTCTATGGCAAACTGGGACAATACATGTGATAACAGCGTCAGATGACTCAACCTCAGGCCTAGCTGGAAAGGCATAAAATCGGGGTTGGGCCCCACCACTCTGAACCGCGTCCCTGGGACGGCTTCTAACTGGCTGGCCTCCACCTCTAAAGGCCTGACCTCCACTTCTAATGGCATGACCTCCACCTCTAGCTACCTGAACCCTACCTCTAGCTAGTTGAGTGGGCGGTGAAGCAACCGATTCCAGGACCATGGCACGAGAACCCTGCTGATGTGAGTTGCCCGGTGCCTGAGGGAAAAATCTAGTAATGTGCCTTGGATCACCACAAGTATAACAGGATCTCGGTTGTTGTGACTGTTGACCCTGAAACTGACCTTGTCGACCTGAGTAACCACCCTGAAAACGCTGGAGCGGAGGTGCACTAATAGGAGCTGGTGGCGCACTGTAGGCTAGCTCGTCAAAATGGGATGTATGAGGGTCGCGACCACCTGAAGCACTGTGGGATGCCTGGAGCACTGAATGAAACGGCCTGGGATAATGGCCTCTACCAAAAGTACCCCTGCCTCCAGACGAGGCGCCACTGAACCCACCGAAATGACTAGGCCTCTTATCAGACCCTCGCCCTCTCTCCTGTGTAAGAACCATCTCGATCGGCCTAGCAACATTAGCATCCATATGACAGAAAATCTCACCCCCGGTCTCCTTGGCCATCTGTATCCTGATAGGGTGAGTGAGTCCATCAATAAACCTACTCACCCTCTCTCTTTCAATAGGAAGCAAGAGAAGAGAATGACGGGCTAGATCCACAATACGGGTCGCGTACTGAGTAACAGTCATACTGTCGCGCTCAAACTGCCTGCAGTAATCCTCTCTCAGTATGATAGGGAGAAATTTCTCTAGAAATAATTGTGAGAACTGCTCCCAAGTAAGTGTAGGCGACCCAGCTGGTCTGGTCAACATATAATCTCTCCACCACCTCTTGGTGGAACCCATCATCTGAAACACAGCAAAATCGACCCCATTAGTCTCAACTATACCCATGTTCTGCAGCACCTCATGGCAGCGGTCAAGATAATCATGTGGGTCCTCAGAAGGTACACCACTGAAGTGAACTAAAAAGAGCATAGTAAATTTGTCCAATCTCAATAAAGCCTCAGAAGACATGGCGGACCTATCATCGGCCTAGGCCACAATAACTGGATGAACTACCCCAACTGGCGGGGCTGCTGGAGTCTGATACTGGGGAGCCATCTGCTCCGTAGTGTGAGTAGTGGGAGTTTGTGCTCCTCTCCCAGCTTGAGAGACGGCTGGTGCCACCGGAAATGCCGGCCTAGGCCACACTCTCCATAAGGCCCACCAAACGGAGTAGAGTGTCCTGAAGCACTGGGGTGGCAATGAACTCCCTCCGAGACCTGAGCTGGTCCAACATGTACAGTCTGAGCTGGAACCTCCTCATCAAAGTCCACCTGAGGCTCCACTACTGGTGATGCTGCTCGAGCTCTAGGTTGAGCTCTGCCTCTGCCTCATCCCCTGGCACGACCTCGGCCTCGTCCTCTGCCCCTAGTATAAGCTTCTACCGGGGGCTCCGGCTGATGTCCATCTGAAGATGCAGTATGTGTTCTTACCATCTGAGAGAGTAGAAGAGTTCAATTATAAATGATAGAATAGAACCGCACGACACAGAATAATAGAAATGAAATTTGTCCCTAAACTCCATAGCCTCTGGAAGATAAATACAAATGTCTCCGTACCGTTCCTCCAGACTCTACTAAGCCTGCTCGTGACTCGTGAGACCTAGGTAACCTAGTTCTTAGATACCAACTGTCATGACCCAAAATTCTCACATTCGGGATTATGATGGCGCCTAACATTTCACTTGCTAGGCAAGCCAATATTAGAGTAGTTCTTTTACCAATTTTAAATACTTTGAACAATTTAACTAATCAGATGGAAAAGAAGCTAAAACGAAGTACGAAATAGCATAATAATCCAATATCTAGTACAACCCGGATATGGAGTCACAAGTACACGAGTTTCTAGAGGTTCTACATATATAGTCTGAAATAAATACAAGTGTATCGAATGAGATGAACAGTAAGTAAGGAAAGAGGAAGGGTAATTCAAGGTGTGCAGATGCCAACATATCTACCTCGAGTCTCCAAATGCTAATTCGAGCTGATGCACTTCACATACAGCTGGGACCAGTACCAAAACTAGCACAAGAAGTGCAGAGTGTAGTATGAGTACAACCGACCCATTGTACTCCGTAAGTGTCGAGCTTAACCTCGATGAGGTAGTGACTAGGCTATGACAAGACTCCCACGTAATTAAACCTGTACAGACGAAAATATACACACAACATAACAATAAATAAGGATTTAACATGTACTATTGGGAGGGGACATGCGAAACGGGTACAAAATATGGTAACTACACATGGAATGACAACATGAAACAGTCAATGAAATGGATAAACATAATGAATATAAATTGCACGGCATCACCCTTCGTGCTTTTACTCTCAACCTCACCATGAAACTGTAATAATGGCATGGCATCACCCTTCGTGCTTTTACTCTCAATCTCTCCATATAATGATAAATAGGCACGGCATCACCCTTCGTGCTTTTACTCTCAATTTCATCATGAAATGATAAATATGGCACGGCATCTCCCTTCGTGCTTTAACTCTCTTCCTCACTATGTATAAATCAACAAATGGAATAATAATCATCACGGCATCACCCTTCGTGCATTAACACTCTCTCCCTTACCATGAAGCAATGAATATATAACATTTGGGAGAAAGAATAATCAAGAATAACCTTACGTCAACAACGTTTCCACAATACTGATCCTCAACTTCCAATAATATTCAATTATCACAAATAATTCGTAAATGTGGGGAGAATGATCAATTAAGTAATAAACTAGTCTAGACATGGATATCATAATCAAAGAAGGAAATAAATCACGAGAAACAATTTCCAACCGCATGCTTTAACCCAACAACAACGCATAAGTACTCGTCACCTCACATATACGTTGTACCCAACATTTAAACACATAGCAAATAGGCAAACAAGTCTTAATCCCTCAAGTTAAGGTTAACCACGACACTTACCTAGCTCCAAAAATCAACTCAAAGCTCAACCACGACTTTGCCTTTCGAGCAAGCCTCCGAGCCAACCAAATCTAGTAAATTATCAACCAACGATTCAAAATAAGCCTTAAGAACTACTCACGAATGAGAAATGTTCAATTTAGGTCATTATTGAAAAAGTCAACTCTTGGACTTGCTTGGTCCAAACCCGAAACTCGGACCAAAACCCGATTACCCATTCACCCCCGAGTCCGGTTATGCAATTTGTTTCGAAATACGACCTCAATTTGTAGTCTAAATTCCAATTTTATAAAAATTCCTACTTCTACCCAAACCCCCAATTTCTACCATGAAAATCTTAGATTTGTTGTTGGAATCTTATGAAATGTAATGAGAAATTGAAAGAAAATAGGTTATAAGCACTTACCAACGAATTGGGGAAGAAGAGCTCTTCGAAAAATCGCCTCTAAGGTTTCTAGGTTTGAAAATTTGGAAAAATTGAAAAAAATCCCGTCTAACTCAGCTTTTGCTCAGATGTCGCAATTGCGACATCATGTTCCTAATTGCGAACATCAAAATTGCGAGAAAGAGGTCGCAATTGCGAACTCCTATCAAAATCCCAATAGTCGCAATTATGATAAATTGGTCGCAAATGCGAACCCTGATGCCCTCGCAAATGCGGAGCTATTCTTCGCAAATGCGAAGATCTTCAATAATATGCTGAGTCACAAATGCAACTCTGCCTTCGCAAAAGCGGAAATGGTAAGTTCGCAAATGCGAACTTTACCTCGCAAATGCGAGGACCCCCCCCCCCCCAGCCAGCCATGCACATGCTCGCAAATACGATGGTGTCTTCGCAAATGCAAGCCAGATCTCGCAAATGCGAGATCTGTAACAGACACTAGAAACACAAGATTCTAAGTCCAAAACTCCTTCCATAGACTATCCGAAATTCATCCGAGCCCTCGGGGCTCCAAATCAAACATGCACACAAGTCCAAAAACCTCATACGAACTCGCTCGCGTGATCAAATCTCCAAAATAATACCTAGAACTATGAATCGACACCAAATCAAATGAAATTTTCAATGAAACTTTAGAATTTCTATTTTAACAACCGGACATCCGAATCACGTCAAACCAACTCCGTTTTGTACCAAACTTTGCAAACAAGTCATAAATATAGTAATGAACTTATACCAAGCTCTAGAACCAAAATTCAGACCTGGTAGTAATAAAGTCAAATTTGGTCGAATCTTTAAATCCATTAAACCTTTAGACTTTCAAATTTTTGACAAATGCGATAACTCGAGCTAGGGACCTATGAATTCGATTTCGGGCATACACCCAGGTCCCAAATCACGATACGAATCCACTGGGACCATCAAAATATGGATCCGGGTCTGTTTTCTCAAAACGTTAACCGAAGTCAACTCCAATGGATTTTTAAGGCATAATTTCACTTTTTATCAATTTTAACATAAAAGCCTCGCGGAAAAAAAAAATACGGACTACACACGCAAATCGAGAAAGGCTAAAATGAGATATTTGAGGTTTTGAAATACAGAATTAAGGTTTAAAACTCTAGATGACCTATCGGGTCATCACAAGACATTTGATGATTTTGTATATTTTATTTCACTATGCATGTTCGTAAATTCGTTCACACTTCATTTTATTAAATTTCTCACCTCGTACTTATTTAATAATTTAAAATTAACTATTTCAAAAATATTAAAAGAATAAATGCATGGCTAGTTCATCGTTGGCTTATCTAGCGGTGACGTTGGGCGCCATCACGGCCTATAGGCAAATTGGGTCGTGACATATAAAAACTGAGATAGTATTATAAAATATATCAAGCTTCATTAACTATTACAACGAAAAGAGATAACTCTATTATGGAGTATCTAATAAGATATTTAGAAGACTAGAAATATTTAAAAGACTAAGGAAATATTTTTACTATAAGAAAAGAAGACCAAGACTAGTTCTTGTCTTACAAAGATTGGATATCCTTATACAAAGAGAGCTTGCCATTTATAGGAAAAGATGAGTAGCTTTTATCATGTTCCACTTTTGCGAATGTGAAATCCATGTATGCGACTGCGACCTTTGCAAATATAGATTCCACACATGCATCTATGACTATTTTGCTTCCATTCTTGACTTCATGGGTTAGACTTGCAAATGTAGGTTCCATGTATGCGAATGTGACCTTTGCAAATATAGATTCCACACGTGCATCTATGACTATTTTGCTTCCATTCTTGACTTCATGGGTTAGACTTGCAAATGTAGGTTCCATGTATGCGAATGTGACCTTTGCAAATATAGATTCCACACGTGCATCTATGACTATTTTGCTTCCATTCTTGACTTCATGGGTTAGACTTGCAAATGTAGGTTCCATGTATGCGAATGTGACCTTTGCAAATATAGATTCCACACGTGCATCTATGACTATTTTGCTTCCATTCTTGACTTCATGGGTTAGACTTGCAAATGTAGGTTCCATGTATGCGAATGTGACCTTTGCAAATATAGATTCCACACGTGCATCTATGACTATTTTGCTTCCATTCTTGACTTCATGGGTTAGACTTGCAAATGTAGGTTCCATGTATGCGAATGTGACCTTTGCAAATATAGATTCCACACGTGCATCTATGACTATTTTGCTTCCATTCTTGACTTCATGGGTTAGACTTGCAAATGTAGGTTCCATGTATGCGAATGTGACCTTTGCAAATATAGATTCCACACGTGCATCTATGACTATTTTGCTTCCATTCTTGACTTCATGGGTTAGACTTGCAAATGTAGGTTCCATGTATGCGAATGTGACCTTTGCAAATATAGATTCCACACGTGCATCTATGACTATTTTGCTTCCATTCTTGACTTCATGGGTTAGACTTGCAAATGTAGGTTCCATGTATGCGAATGTGACCTTTGCAAATATAGATTCCACACGTGCATCTATGACTATTTTGCTTCCATTCTTGACTTCATGGGTTAGACTTGCAAATGTAGGTTCCATGTATGCGAATGTGACCTTTGCAAATATAGATTCCACACGTGCATCTATGACTATTTTGCTTCCATTCTTGACTTCATGGGTTAGACTTGCAAATGTAGGTTCCATGTATGCGAATGTGACCTTGCGTATATAGATTCCACATATGCAACTATGCTCCTTTTCATCTCTAATTATCTTTTTCCATAAGCCCGTATGTATATTCCACATAAGCGAATATGAAGATGATGTGTGCAATTGTGGATTTGCTTCATTCTCTTGTCTTTTAGCCTCTTTCCTTCTTTTTCATATCTTCTTCCTACAAGATTTGTTAGAAAATATGCGAAGATAAGATATCACTATTTATATTTTATTTTAAAAACTTATATTTTACATATGAAATTACATGAATAACTTATATACATCACCTCCATGGCCCTGCTGACCTCGAGCTCTTCCTCTTTATTTCTCAACATATCCTCGAGAACACTGCATTTCTCGTTGACCTTTACCAGCTCGTCATCCTTATCCTTTAGTTCGTCATGAAGAGCCTGCAAGTTTCCACCCTCACCAAACCGCCTGAGGATCTCCCTGTACTTGCCACGGTACTCGAAGTATTTGCGTTACAACTTCTTGAATATAGCTTTACGCCTCTCCTCCCTTCGGGAACTTTTAATTTCCAAGATCATGGTCTACAATCATAAAAAGAAAGAAAATAAAAAATAAGAACGCCCCGCTGACAAGGGCAAAGAACTAAAAACAAAGCCTAGACTTTGAACATGATAGACAGAAAAAAGAAGCCTTGAAAAACTTACCCTGAGAGCGATGTCGGTTATGCTCCTTGATAGGGTAACATCATCCAGCTCTTGGAGGGTTTTACCCTCCATGTTGGAGAAAAGGAGACCGAGGGCAGGAACCACGTTTTTCATATTCTTTAATAAGTCACGATCCATGAGGATCGCAATGGTCCGCGTAGACCCCTCCAACCTTACCTCGAGCTGGGTAAATCCTTCCTTCATCATCCTCATCTCGGCAGCATCGAGGTCTGAACCCATCTCGTAGCCATCTTCGGCAACGCCTTTGCCTCTCCCATCAGTCGGCAAAGAAGCGTTATTAGCCGGCTACGAGGTCGAAGGCACTTCCTGCCGCAAAGTATCAGAGGCCACAGCGACCGGCCCTTCGGCTCCCAGCTTTGCAGGAGAAAGAGATACGCCCTCAACGGCCTCCGCCGATCTCTAAACCTCATACGCCAGCTCGGCGCCATCCTCAAGAACTATGGTCGCCATCTCACGAATAATAAAATCATCCATCACAGGTTCCATGGCCCGGGCAACCCCGTCGCCAATGACCACTGACCTCTTCTTGCGAGGTAACAAATCTTCGTCACGCAGCAATGATTCCTCCTTTTCGTCTACAAGATGGTACAAAGGAAAGAAATTGATGTTGAAGCAACAGCAGGTGAGACCGAGGAATAAGCAGGCGTAGCCGCGGTCGTAGAAGGGGCAGAAGTCAAAGAGGTAGTAACTTTCCTCTTACGGAATGTAGGGGGGAGCTTTCGGCCTCCTCGAAGACCCTCGGGCTGAAATCGAAAGAAGCACAAAAGAAAACAAGGTCAACCAGAGTGAACCACAGAAGGCGAGTAGACAATAAGCCAAAGCATAGAAACTCACCGGTCAAGGAAGGAGCAGGCCCAAACTTCTTGAGAAAGCCCGGCCACTCATGAATCCCCGCGATGTAAGGTAGGAGCAGGCCAACCCAATCAGAAATGTCCCCGACCAAATGAGGGGGCAAAGTCTTGGCTGCATAAGAAAGGAGCAAAGTAAACCAAATGCATCAACACAAGAAGGTTAGATGTTTACGAGTATAGTTCCAAGCCTCAGGGAAGCTGACTGCGTTGGCCACCACGTCCTCAGTCCTGACAAAGAAGAAGTTGTGCCAGAACTGGCGGCTAGCCTTGTCATCCATCTTCACCACCAGGCATTCACCCCCTTGGTGGTGAAGGTTCAGCATTGTTCTCTTATAGAAACTAGGGGTGAATAAGTGTGTCAGATGCCGAAGAGTGATCTCGCCCCCGGCCAGCTCTGCAAACTTAGTAAGCATCCTAATGAGCTTGTAGATATACGGTGCAAGTTAAGTCGGGCAAACGCCATAGAAATGGCAAAACTCCTTCGCCAGTGGAAGAAGGGGAAGAATGTAGCCGACATGAAAAAGGTAAGTGTAGAATGCACAGTACCCAGGGCAGTGGACCTGTACCACATCCCGCCCGGCATGGACCAACTCGATGCGAGCGGGAATGTCGAATTTAGCCCTAAGCTCTAATAAATTGGCCTCCTCCATCGCCGACTCGGAGATTTCTGGTTCAGCTTTAGGTGTCCTTGAAAAATTAGACATGACTTTCTCACCACGAGGAACTATCTCCTCCACCGTAGGGAAGTTCTCATCCTCAACGGCAGCGGAGACGCCCTCCGCGTGAGGAGGGAAAACCATCGCTAAAGATACCGGGTAACTTTCCTCACTGGGACCAGAAGATACATTAGACATAGTTTTAACGAAAGAGAGGGTATTCAAAGTAATGAGGAGTTAAAAACAACAGGGATCGCTAGGGTAGGGAAAGAAGATGCACAACAATGGAATAAGAAAAAGGCACAAGGTTTCGATATGGGAAATCTGTAAAACTTGAGTGTGTGTCTTCACATCCCTATTTATAAGAGCTCAGGCATCGAAACCGATAAATAAGGTCATCATTACTTAGCACAACTATCGAAGCGATATATCCAACCAACAGACACACGCGAAATGACGCAATGCATCAGGAAAATACACCATAAATGACGTCATGACGTCACTTTGATCCAGGAACAACTTAACCCCAAAAGTTGTGGCTCATGAAAGGCCACGTTGCCCACTCGTCCAATCATCTCGACCACGACGAACAGAATTCGCTTATCAAGCCCGCCTGAGGCCGGCATCGATAAGCGGAGAGACTAACTGTATAGGCCGAAATCTGCCCTAGAACATTTAGGACAAGATAACGCTAAAGAAAGAGTCTTCAAGCCGTTATCAGTCGAGGTCAACCAGAAAGCAGCGAGGTTCGTGGTCGAGATGTCAACAAGGGTCGAGGTTGGCAAAGTTGTAACGGCTAGTTTTCGAAATAGGATATTAAAGAGAATATTCTCTGCACTTGTACTATTAGGGTTTTGTTAAGGAAATATCTCATATAAATAGAAAAAGGAAGACAATGGTATAAGGCATGTGATATTCATTTTGTAAGAACACACTTTGACAAAAGATTCTTTCTCTTTCTCTTTTACTAAGACACAAACATCACCTTTTCACCAAGATTCTTGTCTATATTATTCCATACTTTCCACCGGATCCAAGGATAATTCGAACATTCAAGAATTTGTCTGTCATTCATCATTGTCAGGAGGAATAACCACCTAATTCCCTCATTATTGGGTGAATCGTTCCTTCTATTTACTTAAATGTCATTTATTATTGTTCGTTGCTATTTAATGCTCTATTATTGCTCACATTACTTGGAATGATTGCTGCACACTATTATTATAATTTTACCAGATCTGTACAACGTTAGTCACGCTTTCGAAACTCACATTTAAAAATATTATTGTTAATTAGGTTTAACCCATTAATACATAAATTTAATTATTTAAGCGAAGGATTACACTTTTTGGTCAAACACTAAGGAGTTTACAAGGATTCTGAATGGGATCAAGAATGATGCAACGAGGAAGAAAATGAAAGGTAGCAACCAGATTATATTTAATAAAGAAAGGAGATCTTATGACATATGAAATTAGATTATATGAAGCCACACATGATTAGCAGCATGTGATATGAGTCGAGATTTTGACTCCTTACCTAACAAGTACAGTATATGTTTGTGAGCTAGTCATGGTCACTGTTACAGATCAGTTGGTTCATGTTTCTCTTATAAAAAATACAAACCACTTGTATCAAATATATATTATCCCTTTAAAACACTTTATCAGAGATAGCGATGGACACTGAATCATCTTATTTTCAGAAATTATTAGGAAGCACTTCGTTTTTTCAGCTTCTATTTTTGTATATTACTTTATATTTGTCTGTTTAATGTTGATACAAAACAATATTTTGGTTTTTAAATTAATGATGAGCTGTGCCAAAATTTGGTAACAAATAATAACACTTCCCCCTGCCTAAAGATTGTAAGAAACAAATGAATACTGCAATATTTTAATTTAAAAAAACCTGGTTTTACAACTTAAAAGATAAAAGAAGTATCGTGATCTCTTCATGTACAACGTAATTTTGTCTATCCAGCAGAACTTGTGAACAATTTGTACCAAAGTTATGACCTGCACAACATAACTTGTGAAAGCTTAACTTTACATTCTTCACCCGCTTGTGAAAGTTATGATCCGTGAGGCTATATTTTATAATTTTCTTAAACGGGGATAAAATTTAAATAGCGGCCTTAAATGACCTATTCGTGCAAATCATCCCATTTTAGTGTGCGAATTGCACCAGTAGTCACTTTTAAACCTGAGGTTTAAAATATATCCACAATTTATAATGTATTTAAAGATTAGCCAATTCACCTAAATTGTAGGAACTATCTTGAATTTTTGAGCTGCTAATTTGGAAATCGGGACTTAGTGTCCTGAATTTTTTAGGTGCTAATTTGAAATTCAGGACTAAGTATCCTGAATTTTTGAACTGATAATTTAAAATTAATGACATAAGATTCGAATTTCTGGATACAATTTTCGAACGTTAGGACACGATGTCCTGAAATTTGAACTTTGAGATTTAAACTTCAGGATGTTGGGTACCAAAGATTGATCGAATTGGCTAATCTTAAATATATTATGAACTGTCAATATATTTTAAATATCATGCTTAAAAGTAGCAGTTGGTGTCATTTTCACCATTTTAGCGGATCTCAATAATTGGGCTATGAGCTTTGTATGGGCGAAATTCAAAAATAATCAGATTTACAAGTGTTAATTGAAAAGTATGTGTGTGAAAATCCAAATGAAGTTAAACAACAAAGCCCAACCATATACCGAGAGACAACCCAAGCCCAAAACACCTGTCAATATGAGAAGGCCCATATTCTCCTGTGGAATGAAGACGCAACCTCTTTTTTTTTCTTTTCTTTTTTTCCATATTCCAGTTTATTTGCTGTCTTCTTTCTGTTCCATATTTCTGGTATAACTCATCGGTTTCCACCCACCTTCACTTCAGATTCCAGGTACGCTTCTTTTTCTTCTTCTCCTTATTCTTTATTCTTTTTCCATATCAAGAAACTGATTTTCTCGGTTCCATGCTTTCTATTTTATTTTCTTAAAAGGTGGCAATATTCAATATGTATTGCTTATTGGGCTTCTATCGAGATTGATTTTTTTTTCTGTATTTTAACTTATCATTTGATAATCTACTTTTCTGTTATGGGTTAAATTGGGATTTTAGTAATGATTCAATTTTGACTATAAAAAATTGCAATGATTGATTTGGTGCTTAAATTGATGTGAATTACTGAATCTATGCATTACATTTCATGTTTCTTGAACTGGGAATTTATAACATAGTTTTCCCCTTCTTTTGCTTCTCTTGCATGTTTATTAGCTTGGCTCCTTGATATAGTATAATAATCTGTGTAAATTGATATCTCGAAAAAAGAAAAAAATGATAAATAAGCTTGAAATCATGAAATTTATAATCAATTGAATAATTCATTCAGCTGTGTAAAACTGTTGTTTTTGTATGGTATCTAGCCAACATATCAAACTAGAAACTGACATTATAGACTAATAGGAATATCTAAATTATTTTTGTCTTAAGATATGTTTTTCTTCCTTTTTCTCTAAAGGAACTCTTTCTTTTCTTGCTCATGAGCAGTGATTCAACTCTTCAGTTTATTTTGTATTGATTAAGTCGGATTGAATATCCATTGATGTTGGATTTAAGTATGTACATTGGTGGCCCCTAGGGCTTTGGTATAGCGGTAAGAGCGCAATGCGTGATGTGTGGGTTAGGCACGTTAGGGGGTCCGAATTGCTGCAGACAAAAGTATGGTATGTAAGTGGAGAAGGGTAAGGAGGGTCCATTATCCATCGTGATTTGAAATGTGTGCCACTAGCCCTCAGGATTTACTAAATTATCCCAAAAGAAAAGAAGTTTGTAGACTGAAGCACCCAAGGGTGTAGCCTAATGGTCAATGAAGTGGGTTGAGAACCATGAAGTCTCGGGTTTAAATCCCAACGGATGCAAAAAACTAGGTGATTTCTCCCGGTCTGTTCAAGCCTTGGTAGACAGAATTATCTTTGCTGGTGGGAGATAGCAGGAATCCCATAGAATTAGTCGAAATGCGTGCAAGCTGGCCCGAACACCACAGTTAGTTAAAAGAAAAAAAAGATGTAGACTGAAATTGGTTTCTGTAATCTATGATTTTTAGTTTCTTCTGCTCTAGATCCTTTAAGCATTTATGTAGAGCTATTACAGTATGTGGTATCTTGGTAGAACACGCAACATGGGTGTGTTAGCCATAAATTTGATTATACATCAAAAGCATTTATACGGAGCTTTATGTTATCCAGCTTACTCCAGGGCAGTGGATTGGTATGTACGACTGTTGGTTTTGAATTTGTTACCTCAGACTACATATGCTTTTAGATTCTTGTGTTCTTGATCCTTTAAAAGCATTTATATTGAGCTTTGTGTTATCCAGGGCACTATATTGTTGACTTTTGGTTTTGCATTTGGTACCTAAGATTGCATATACAATGATTCACGACTTACTGATTTTACATCCATTTATTTGTTTCTGCCTACCTCTATTTACGGTCATTTTCTGATATGTGGGTCAATCGAAAGTTTTTGCATTCAGTTTAGATTTAAGAGATTACCTTGAATTTCAAAATTTAACTGGAAGATGGCCAATATTTTGGCTTTGCTTGTCATGGCATCCATTAAAATGTTTCAAGCGAAGAGTTCATAATCCAGAAGAGTAGCGAGCAGCTGTGTATGCTTGACTTAGCTATGGCCTATGGGTGATAATAAACCAGTTATATTTTTGCAGAAACAAGCGTGCAATATGTCAAACCCAAGCGCAGATGAAAGTGTGAAGGTACCGAACATTATTAATGATCCTCCTAAAGGTGAAGAAAATGATGACCTTCTTGCAGAAGATCCAAAGGGTTCAGAAGTAGAAGAAAGCCAAGTTCCATCTCAAGAGGAGGAGGTACACATTGGCATATGCGGTTTCTACACTTAATTTGTTCCATTTGCTCAAAGCTTTTACGATACTAGTCAATACTGAAGCTTATGTTAAAGCGACAGGGATTGGGGAATACAAGTTTGCACCAAAAGTTTTTTGTTAAGAAAAATCTGTCTACTTTGTTCTTTCATTTGCAGCTCAGAGCTTTTATAATACTAATCAATCATGAAGCATACGTTAAAGTGATAGGGATAAGGAAATACATTTTTGCACCAAAAGATTTTCTAGAATGATCCCTATTTACTTCTCTCATTTGGAGTTCAAACCATTTAAAATGCCGATCACTGATGCAGCATATTTTAAAGTGATAGGGATTGAGGAATACATTTTTGCATCCGAAGATCTTTTGGAACAATCCCCATATACTTTGTTTCTTTTTTCTGTGCCATAAAACCGTGTGAATGAAATTGCGTTCATAAGACTAGTATCCATCTATAAGCCTATAAGGGTATTTGAGGAAGATTGTGTAGGTCGATGAACGGTTTAGAGAAAGTGACTTCGAAATTTGTTTAACTGCAAAAAAGTTGAAACATTTACCATACTCTGCCAACTTTTCCTTGAGATCCGGGGCATAATTCTTTTCCTTGTTAAATATATCCAGGAGGAACTGAAGAAGAAGTATGGTGGCTTGGTGAAAAAGAAACCTCCATTGATATCTAAGGTAAGTTTTAGTTCAATTTTTGGTATCTCAAATTCTTTTTTATCTTTGTATTTTAAGTAAGTTTTACTTCAATTCTTGTCCTCGTTCAATTTTCTATCAACCTCTTTTACATTTTCAAGGACCATGAACGTGCTTTCTTTGATTCTGCGGACTGGGCATTAGGAAAGGTACTCAGCTCTAGCCTAACTTTTGGTTGTTCGATCTTTAGCTAAAGTTCAATGCTGAAGTTTGATCGTCTTATACCATGTTCTTTCGTTTTACCTTATCTTTCAGCAAGGGGGACAGAAGCCCAAAACGCCTGCTGAGGCACTTCGCCCAAAATTGGAGGTGCATTACCCTGTTACTCTGGAAATACATTTCCAATTTTATTGTCGGTCTGAATACATACTTGGTCTTTTTAGTTTTTTCTGCCTTTGTCATTTTATAAAGTTTAGATTCGTTAGATTACAACTTGGGCTGGAATTAAACAAATCAATGATCAACTCACTCCAAAACTTTTGGATCTAGCCTTGAGAAACAATGTGTTGACTATTTGTTTCAGTAGGAGAAGTTGTATCTTCCTTTATATATTCGAACTAAATCCTGAAGTAGACATAGATTAGGAAGTAAAATCCAACCACAACATGGCTACAGAAACCTATCTAATAAATAGCAACAAATACAAGTACACACCCTGCTCCAAGTTGCTGCATGCTCGATTTATATTTGTCTATCAGACAAAAAGACTGCATCACTTATGTATTCTTTGATAACAGCCTACGCCACACCAGCAACTTCGTACTCGGCTCTCAGCTTCTTCTCTGACAGATGCCGGTGAAGGTATGTACATAAAATCCATTTCCTGTATTGGAGCTAAACTCGAGTCCTTTGTCTCTTGACCTATACACGTTTAAAATCTGGCTGCAGATGGCAGCAACAACGGCTCTGACCAGCTAGATGACCAGAGCGGAACACCAGCAGGCGACGGTGAGAATAATTCTTAGAATCAGAAGCACCAAAGCCGAGACATTCGGAGCAGCCTCATCATAGATTCCTGCTGAATTAGCTAAAAGTGGTGTTGTAAATCTGGCTAGAGGTAAAAAGAAGAAAAGAAAGAATAAATGCTCTCATGCCAAAATTTTGTACCGAGTTTTAGAGTTGTGGTCCTATACTAAGCTGATTTGCTTGCATAAATATTCGGAAAACTACGTGCAAAGTTCTTTTCACAAGAACGATCATTTCTCATCTGCCTGTGCTATTCTCAGAATGGTGATGGTAATGAATGTTGAAAACATAATTTCTTTTGCAGTTCACCTTTTTGGTACATTATACTGTACTTCATATTTATGATCTCTTACCTTTTTTGCCAATATACCCGAATTTTCGTTTTTAACCCAAAAAGATGTATGTTTAGCACAGCCAGAAAATCGCAGTTATGTATGTATGGTCAAATTCTCTTTATATATCTTTAATTTTTTTGTGTGTTTACTTCTTCTATTTTATGAAACCCCTTGGTGAAAAATCTTGCCTCCGCCCGTGCTTGTGGCCCTAGAACTTGTTACTAGTAATAGGAAAAGATCCTATTATCTTGTAGTTAAACAAGGTAACATGATTAAAAAAAAAATGTAACACGAACTTGCTTGCCTCAAACAAATGGGAGAACACTTTAACCCCAAGAAGTATAAAATTCAATTGAACACCACTTTAGCAAACACAATTCCTTTCTAGAACTACAGTTAAACAAGAAACTCAAGACTATTCGTTTCTCCCCTTTAAACAATCAAAGGAGACCCTCAGAGGCAGTCGTTTATGTCAGAACACTGGAATTGAATATAATGTAATATGATGATTACTTTCAAGAAGCCTTAGCTACTTTGTTCATACGTTAAAAGAAGATTGACACTTCTTTGTGAACTTTTGGCAACTCTATTTTTGGCGAGCAAAGTCTTGAATAATGATACTCTTGAGCTTCTGAACCGTTCCTGTCTTTTTCAAAAAAGATGTTAGTAGTGCACAAACCAACTTGCGCGCACACGACGACCATTCAGTGCACTGGAATAGTCGAACGATACCTGTTGCTGTCTTTTAAATGATTTAATACCTAGTAACTAATACGTTTGTGTATTTACTCTGCAGCAAGTCAAATAGAAGAATGCTTTAAATGGCCACAAAAGTTGCCTATTCAATGGGTAAACCCTGTCCTGCCTTCCAATTTGAATTCAAGTTTTCTTAGAACAATTTGTATATATGCTTTATACAGATCGACAACATCCTTTCTCACCTTAAGCCAACAGAATCCATCGCACTTGAGGAATTTTATTTGGCACTAAGATATTGCAAGTAAACACAAGAAACTTCTGAAGATGAAAACACCAGCAATCCTCCATTAAATTGAATGTCATAAAGAAACTTAAGCCTCAGATGTGCAGTCACTAGTACAACAACACATAACAATCACTTGTTTCATGCTTGTGTGCTAGCAGACTTTTAGACCACTTTGAGATAGGGTGAAACATCACATCTTTTGGGCAAAAATGCACACACCGCCCTACTGGCAGAGCGTCCCAGATAGAATTTAACACGACATGCAAACAGCAGACTAAAAATATTCTTGTTAATGGAGCATGAATTCCAGAAAATAAAAGAAACTGGATCAGCTTAGAAAGTTCGGTGTAGAGTTCTAAATTAGCACCGGTAAGCAAAAAGAATGCAACAAATAAATCTACTGTATATCATAAAGCAAACCCCATTTTTCTCCACACACAATCCATGCTCAAAGAATAAATAATAGCTAATTAAAAAAAACAACTTAGACATGGAATCCCAGTTATCCCACAACTGTAAAGTCACCACAGCCCAGATATGGGGCTTCATATAAAGCCCCCAAAAGGGAAAAAAAAAAAGAAAAAAAAAATGGTGGGCGCACATGTGATATGGTTCCATATCATAACTAATACTGGTCTAATCAAAATGTCATGTTTTTCCATCAAAAGTAATCTCCCTTTGTCATAATGGGCTAAGACGCCTCTCTTGCCAGTACAAGGATGATGTTTACTGGCTAAGCACGATACCACCGGCTTCTTTCCTCCTCAAATATTTGAATTTTTGTGTACGTTTTCTACCAAAATCTTAAAATCTGTCTCACGTTGAGTTCTTGCTCTCTAGTTTCCAGATCAATGAAAAAATTAGCATTTGCAAAAGAGAAAATTACTTACCTTATAGGAATTTAGCATGAGAACTAAATTATCTATCGATCCTGCAGAATAAATTACACAAAATAATCAGACATGAAATTGTGATGAACGTCATCATTTCCTTCAGGCCAAAGGAGCAAAAATATTAACAAGATAAAGACACGCACACTTATCACATACATGTCTGAAAGCATATTCACGCCTACTCACCAACCTGAAAAGGAATAAAAAGTACCTTTTACCCTGGAGAAGCAAGATAAGAAAATTAACACGGCTTCGATAGAAATCTGCCTTCTCAGAATATATTATAACATGCAAAGTTGAACAAGAATTTTGATCATAATTAACTATTGATTTATCTCTTAAAAGCTCTTAGATGCGTGTAAGAAACTAAGAAGGGCTTCATTCACAAGGATTGAACCCAACAGTGGGAATCATGCCAAACTAAGCGAGATTACTACAAGCAAACGCAGACAAGGGATTGATAAGTATGAGATGACTGATTACATTTTACCTCCTGAAATGCGGAAACCTGACTTTCTTGAACTTTGGTTCAATAATTAAAAAGCTGTCAAAAAAACATGAAAAATTTGATGCAAGAGAAAATGATAGAATGTTCAACCCTGTAGCAAAACTGGTCAATAGTAAAACAGAAAAAATGATACCACCACTTCACAAAAGTTTTACAAAACACAAAACAAACAAAAAATATAAAGGAGAACTGTCATGACTTAGTCTGCTACACAGATCCACTAAAGCAGAGGTATTATTGGGTACAAGGCCTTCAATGGCCAAGAAGCATCGTTTCATACAATATCTGTGCTGGTAACACCTAAGAAACAGAAATACTAGGGAACGGATGGCCATAAGTTACTCTATCTTGTTCGTCTGGTCTTCTGTTCTTAGGCTGGAGGCATCATCAAAAGGGGCAATAGGCTGGAATCAGGCATCGGAGATTGTAGCTGTTTAAATGGCAAGTGGGAAAAGGCAAAGTAAAGAAAGAGTATTAGTGACAGCACAGGCTTCAGGCTAGTTGACGTAAGCAATAGGAAGATGTGCTTGAGGTTATAGTGAAGTACAGAATAGAGAATCCAATTGACTATGTATGACACAGAAAATAAAGGAGAAAATTCTGTACCTCCATGTGCTCAACCTAGTATCCGTAGGATTTACCATAGGCAGAAGAGTTATGGCTGGAAACCCTGGTAAAATAAAAATTAAAAAAAAAAGTAAATAACAACAGCTTTTTATAGAAAGTGAAAGATGCTGTAACAGCTATAGGCAGGAAAGATAGCCTGGATGCCAAAGCATGTAATCAAAGAATGCTTTACCCTGCACTACTAGATCGCCCAGAGGAATAAACGCCATATGGTGCATAACCACCTCCACCACCAACCTGAAAAAATGAATTTAGATCTACTAATCCCGACATATTTTTGCTATACAAAGATAACACCAAATAGATAGAAATACAGAAAATCATCAATGAAAATAGGAACAGAACAAGATAATCTAATGCTGACCTGTAAAAATGAGATAAAGCCAAACTAACTTCTTAAAGATGAACACTGGGGATTTACCTGTGAACCGCCATAACTATCACTTGGAGACGAATCATTATAATCATGTCCACCAGAATATGATGAATAACCATGCCGACGTGATTTATTATCACGGTTTGCATATCTTGAACCATCTGACATGCTTGGAGACAAGGGGAGGTAAGAAACGGGAGGAGAAAATGCAGCAAAACTTCCCTCCATCTCAAATATATTGGCCCTCAACCGCATAAGTACTTGTAATAACGCATTGCCAGCAACATTAACATCTCCAGTTATCTGGAGGAGAAAAAATAACATGACATAACAATTTCTGCATCAAAAGCGCACCCTAACCAAACATCACCCCCGACCTAGGAACTCTTTTGAGGTAAACAAAGCAAGGGTTTTTTAAAAATTACCAAAAAGGAAAAACCATTTACCTGCACCATCTCGTCATCTTCAGATGCCACTTTAGGAAGATTTTCCTTCGAAAGAATGCGGATGCTCGCCCTTGTGGTATTTCGCATCTCATTGACAATGGAACCACCTTTACCGATTAGGCATCCAACTCGTGAGCTAGGTACAAGCAGGCGAGTCGTCAGAATAGCATCACCAGAATCTTTTTCAGTTTTCTCACTACTTCTTGGTTGCAAGCGCATTATTGCATCAATGGTTGGGGATTGATCTTCATATGCCTGAGATCACAATTGGATAAGCAACAAACGCTGCGGACAGGCATTCTCAGTCCTAGCCATCAAATAATTAATTTAATAACTAAAAAATGTGGATCACCTCCTTCGCTGATACAAATATAATGCAATCATCTCCTTCAGCTGCAGCACTATCGACTTTAATAGATGCACCTGATTCCTGTCTAAGCTGTTTGATAATGCTTCCACCTTTGCCAATTACAGCTCCTATATTTTCAGTTGGACAAACCAAACGAACTGCAAACTCCTTTACAGAAGCAGATCGACTTCTACCATCACTTTTGTAACTCCCATAAGGACCCATCAATGATGTCATGCCCATGACTTGGGGACCCGAATGAGGATTAACAAGTCCAGCACCAGACCTATATATGCTGGGCGACGACAGCAATTGATGTTGGGACCGTGATGGATTATCACGGAGGCGCGCTGCTACTTGATAAAGTGCTTTCTTAACAACTGCACCTTCTCCAGTTATCTGAAAATAAAAGAAGCATCGCTTAGCACATCATTTACGTATTTGTATAACCAGAAATAAGCATCAGATTAAGTTTGACAGCATATTCTGAAATTTGCAAATAAATACTTGAATACAGCAGTTGCTCACTCAACAATCGGTTCTAAGTTGATTTCTGTCATTATTCCTCTTAGTGTTTTTACTTTTTAGCACCATTCATCTATGGATACCCCACAAAAATGGATATAGCAAACAGATAATAAAACAGCTATTAGAGAAACAAACTGATCATGTTTTAAGTTTCTGCTCTTCCCCTGCTATACTTCACACAAATCAACTACCCCTCAATCCCAAACTAGACAACTGGTGCACGAATCCTTTATAACCATTCCACTCTATGGACTCATTTTACTCATTTGAGGATGATCTTTTAAGGCAAATTAGGAGTTTTCCAGAACTCACACTAAAAACTAACATGCAATCCGTGAGCAGACTAAAAAGGACTCTTCGCAGACAGTAGACTCTTTTTTCTTCTTCTTTTTTAATAAGGCAGCAGACATAACATAAATATAACAGCAATCATGCCATAACTCCAACTAGTTGTATCACCTGTATGGATCCTTTGCTACATCACATTTTCTTCTTAGCTAAGTCTGCACTAAGTCTACAAGTTTCAAATCATTTGAAACAACACCTCTGTAATTTTAGGTCTATGTCACTCCCTTAAGCACCTTCAATCATCAAAAATCAAAGTGATGCAGCTATAGATCGATGCATCTATGTAAGACATGAACAGACTATCTTGGATGAAACTCTCATTTTATCATCTACATGTGCAACTTGTGTTCCCTATCAAACATAGAAAACTAAGTCCTGAACAATCTAAAATGTGGAGGACGTTCCACCACATATAAACCCAATTTAGTTTTAATAGCAAATTCCAGCAAAGGACGACCATACTTGATCACTCTGTCTCTTTCAATGTGGATGCCATGAGGCAGACCTTGGAAAGTTTTAGAATATGTAAGAGGGCTCCAGGACTGGTATGATCCCTTATTTGATTAGAAAGCGCAGAACTCTCAGCCCACTATAAAAGTAAAAGCTAGGCCTCAGTAATCCTCTATGTGTGCCATCTAAAGCTATGTTGTTGTTGTTTTCAAGAAACGGTGAGAAATGAACCTATGTTATTTGAACTCTCCGCCGGACGTGGAAAAATTAAGAAGACTGTTGTCCCCAACCTATCTGAAATGCCGTGGATGTTCCACATAACCAAACCAAAAAATAAAGAGCTCAAAATAAATTAAAAACTGAGGAAATCCAGAATCTTTGGGAGAAGAGTGGGAATAGCATGTGTATAAGCCGGTTGACAAGCTCGACCAGGCAATCAGCTGGCATACAAACATTCTCTTCATTTTTTGTATCACGTATAGGCAGTCCTCTTCATTGCTACAGACCACCACCACCAACAACAACAACAACCCAGTATAATCCTACTACTGGGGTCTGGGGAGGGTAGTGTGTACGCAGACCTTACCTCTACCCTGGGGTAGAGAGGCTGTTTCCGATAGACCCTCGGCTTCCTCCCTCCAAGAACTCCTCACCTTGCTCATGGGGTGACTCGAACTCACAACCTCTTCATTGCTACAGACCACGGCTGGAAAATCAAAACCTTTGTTTCTAGCTACTATTTTATTTTGGCATAGAGTATTATCTTGTCATAGATCAGAACACCTGATATTCTTATTAGATAACCAAATCAATTATGATTAAGGAAAGTGCTCACATTCAAAATGCTGATGAAATTACTTCAAGTAAAGTAAACCATACATGCCCTACATATTTCAGTTCTCTGCAGTACATGCACAATGTAATGCTTATAGTGATCTCAGAAAAATTAATAGACGAGATAGAACTTTGGTACCTGGATAAGTTCATCGGAGCTTAAGGCACAAGGCGGCAAGTGCTCACTGCTTAATACCCGAATTTGTGCGCCTGTTTCACTGCGCATATTCTGGATTACTTGCCCACCTTTCCCTATCACACAACCTATTTGATCTGATGGGACAAGCATTCTTATCGTAATCTGCTGAGGATCCTCTAGGTCTTCTTCCATACGCAGTTCTTCAGCAAAGACTCGGTCATGCACCTTCAATAGAGCATCTTGAGCAGGTGAAATCAGATCACCAGTATCTTCATAGACATTAGTTTCTTCACTTGCGCTATAAATAGTTACCACACGCTCCTCGCAGCCAGGAATGGTCTCGCTTATCCTAATCTTTGAATTAGTTTCAGTCCTTAATTGTTTTGCAATGTCACCACCAACTCCAATGATACTTCCGATTTTTCCTGTGGGGCACAAATAACGAAAAACAGTATCCTCTGGACCAATGGAATTTGATTCTTTTTCATCAGTTGGATTCCTTCTTTTACTTCCGTCATTCCTAGTATAGTCAGATTCCGATTGCATTCTCTTCCCAAAGTTATTCCTCTGGCCTGCCATGTCAAGATGAGCTGAATATGTCACCCTACAAACCAAATGCTCTATATCAACTTGGATCAATCTAACAATCCATATGCAACTAATGGAAACAGACTAACAACTCATGAATTGTTACCACATCGATCTTCATAAGGTGGAACATACAGAAAGCATAACTTGGAAATGAAAGCACAATTCAAAGAGATGCAGATTGACATCATATGCAAATGTCAATTTCCCAATGAAGCTATATTGCTATACTCAATGACCTAAGGACCAAATAAAAACTTTTACCAACCGACTAAGCAAGCTACAAAACACAAACTCAGTGAAAATTTCCAGGTTTTATCAACCTTACAAACATAAATACAATAGGCAATTTTCACTCACTCAAGACTTCTACTTTTCTGTAAACTTACCAATGCAAATCGCACCCCCCCCAAAAAAAAAATATAACTTTTAATAGACGAAGCAAAAGTTGCAAACTCACATACAAGATTCATGCTTGAAATTGAGACCCTCTTACAGCAATAAGATATCTAACACTATATAATTTCCAATTAAAGCAATCAACTTTAACAAAAAATCCATACACACATTCAATTTTCAGTCACAGCATGATTTTTCTCTTCTTTACACGTACCCTTTAAGAAACCCCAAATAAACTCACATAAAGCATTCATGATTGAAATTGAATACTCTGGGTTTTTTTATTTTATATTTTTTTTTTTTTTGGGGGGGGGGGGGGGTCTAGCACTCCATAATTTCCTTCGAAGTAACCGACTTTACAAGAAAACCCAAACCCAGAAGCAATTTTCACTCACCCAAAAATTTCTTCTCTTCATTAAACTTATCCATAAAAAAATAAAGTACTTCTATTTAATTAATACATTCAACGATTAAAAAAGGCAAAAACAAGAAATCAGCTTTTTATCAAAATACACCAGGTGCAACATCCAAGAACTGGATAAAATAACTGATCTTGTTAATGGATAGAAAAAAAAAACACAAAGAAGTAATGAAAATAGAGCAAGTAAATTACAGTGTTTTTGGGGAAAAGGGAGTCTTTCTGGTCACAGTTGTTTTTGACTTCACGAGCAGGATAACATAAGTATTACACCAGTAGAGGTACTTCGTTGTGATCTATAGAGAACCAAAAAACTGCAGAAAATATCAGAACAAGTATTGCCAAATGGAGGAAGTTTTTAGGGTTTGCATGTAAGAACTGTCAATTACTGAAATATCCAACCGAGTATATATAGTCCAGCCTTATAAAAGACCTATAGCCTTGTTAAAATAACGTAACTAACCCTAACTAGGGACCTGTGGCTATCAATACTTCGGTTCACCCGGTTATTTTATTTTATAACATATTAAGTTTTCAATTATTTTATTTTTTATAACTAAAATTTAACTTTTCAAAATTGTTCCAATAATTTTGATTTTTCTTTTGCTATCAGTACGGTTCGATTAACTTTCGATATTTTTTAAAATGTCATATAAGAGTCGCTTTTATAAGTTAAAAGAAGGTAACATGTGTACTCACATATGATTCACACAAAACTCTCTATATATTTTACTATTTTAATATGTTGAGAGGAAACATGAAAGATGACCAAAATAGAGATTCATCCCAATATTATTCTATAGCAACATAAAATAAATTATGTAAAGACAAGAAAATATAAATCAGGCAAATTGAAAGATATTAATCAAGTGAAAATTCAAAAATAGAGTATTAGAAGATTAAGATTCTAACCAAGAAAGTTTTAGATCATACCAAAGGAACGAGAATCAATACTTTGTAATTTGCTACTAAAGATCATTGGAATACTTTGTGATTTGCTACTAAAAATGCTAGAACTGATTTAATTTCAATATGAATAGCAGAATGTATTTGGAAACTGGGGCTTTAGGTGTTAATTACATATTGGCTTATAGCCATTTCTATATCACAAGCCCCAAGGGAAAATCTAATGTGATTTTATTTTTAAACTTAAGATATAAAATATATTTTTCATATATAAATTTATTAGGTACGGTTAAAAAAATAATTTATTTGTATTAAACGAAAAATTTACCCTAATTATTCATTACGATTATAGTTTTAAATAAAAACTTATGATTCTGTTAAAAGAAATCTAATAACCGGTTCGATACGATCTAGTCGATTTTTAAAGATCCATTGACACTCCTACTTCTACGTGTATCGTCCTTGTGCATGAGTCATATTAATCTTTTTGTATTCTTTTAATTTTATCAAATATCTCCAAAAATATGACCTAGTCTATAATACCTTAGAGAAGATGATGGAGAAGAAAGAAAAACAAGAGAATTACTAACAAATACATACATATATATAT
>AWOL01S0012696.1:76717-111472 GCA_000715115.1 Nicotiana otophora
CAAATGAGATTGTAGTTTAGAAGAATAGGTCTGTTGTGGTTTCAAAATAAACCTGCTTTGGGGAAGGTTGAAAAAGAGTTTTGTAAAATGTTTTCCCTTCTCTTGATGGGGAAAACATTTTCCTCCAATTGAAGGAAAATGAGTTCTTGAGTAAAATATTTTCCAAAACATTTAAGCCAACCAAACATGGGAAACTTGGAAAACATTTTCCGGAAAATGTTTTCCTTCGTACCAAACACACCCATATACTTATCTCAAAGAAAAGAAAAACTCTAAGTAACATATTAGATCTATTTCGCAAGTCATAATACATTTACCAATGCCCCCAGGGCTTTGGTTCAAGGACAATGCATTGCAACACAAGATGTGTGGTAGGCGACATCACGAGTTCGAACCCTGCTAAGGAATGTAACTAAGTTTGTTTTTAAGGTAGATAGAGGAGGACTCATTATCCACTGATTTTGAAGCTGGAAGCTGTGGTTCTTGATTATTTCTATAAAAGGACAGTTACCAACATCATATAGGATAGAAAAGCCAGACTATCTTAACATGATATTGATTTAGTTTTTCATTAAAATGTAATAATATGGACTGAAACTCTATGGTTGACCATGCTCCTTTTTACGATGTCTAATTTTACATTGAGTGCTGTAGAGATAAGATAGCAAGTTAATGTGCTTAAAGAACCAGTTCTGTTACTGCTTCTGAAACATTTGGCCTATTGGTCAGCCAATGCTCTTTTACGGATGCCACCATTCTGGATATTTCATTTCTACTGCTAATTTTGCTTCTTTTTTTTTTCTTGTTAGATGCAATCTTGAGGCCATTTTCATTTTCGCCCACAATGGAGGTATGCATTTGCTGTTCTCCACTATCTGCATTCTTTTGATGTTTGTTAGTTTAAATACAGCTTTCTTATGACGATGAATTTCTTTATAGGGAACATCAACTGCTAGGGATGGTGGAGGTTCAACTTCATCCCGATCTGACAATAGTGATTGTGATTCAATCACCAAGTCCCATTCGTCTCATCGTAGCTTCCCAAGTCGTCGTTTCTTTATGTCTAAACCCATACATCCTCTGTCATTTCCAACTGAAACACCTAGAAGAGAAGCTATTGACAGCCTCTCACCTGGTTTTTTAGAACTTGATACCTCAACACCACAAAGAGATAAACACCGCTTGAGCAGTGCTAGTGGCAGTCTTGACCTGACAGAGGCTTCTGAATCCTTTCAATCTGAATTCCTATGTAAACCTTGTAACCCTTCAGATGGCTTCAGATGTGGGTTATGCGAGAGGTTTCTCTCGCAGAGGTCGCCTTGGAGTTCCCGACGAATTGTGAGAAGTGGAGATATGCCAGTTGCTGGGGTTCTTTCATGTCTCCATGTATTTCATGCTGAATGTTTGGAGCAAACTACACCAAAATCATGTAAAAGTGATCCTCCGTGTCCCATCTGCGCCAAGCTCGAAGATGGTAGTTCTCCGGAGCAGCGACCTTTTTCCAAGTTCTTTCCTAGGCTTAAAACGTTCAATGAAGACGGACCATCCAAGCCTTGGGGCTGTGCTTATTCTGGAGATTGTGTTGAAGGGGCCTTGCAAGCACCATCTCGGAGCACTATGCTCTCACTAAACAAGAACCGGTTTAGGAAGAATCTTTCTTTGAAGGGTAATTCGGGAAAGGAATTTTCAGGGAAATTAAGAAAAACTAATACATTTTCGTCACAGCTATTTATTGGGTCAGTTGATCATGCAGTGGTGGGATCTTCAAAAGCAACAAGTTCCGGGAAGAAGTAACAATGGAATTTTGTATATAATTGCAGGCCGATTTCCATGGCCTTCGGCCGTGGGTCTCCTAAAGCTAATCCTGTTTATTGAATCAGAATGTTTAGTGGCTTAATCATGTTGTAAAATGTAATGTAGAGGAAATTTTATTTGCATTTAAAAGGGCATCAAACAAATTGCATGTTTTGTTGTAAGTTTAAAACTGGTCTTGATCATTGTATCAGAATTTGTATACCTAATGTGGTGAAAATTGTGGCTTGCAAGTTGTAGGCATCAATTGACTTATCTTTTGTGCATCAAGTGCATGATTACCTGAAGCTGTAAAATTTAAGTCTTTCATGGTTGGCAATTTTTGCCATGAAACTCTGGTTAGAATTCCACCTGGATTGTGGTTATGCAGTTTCAGTTGGCTGATTGATTGTCTTTTCCATATACAAAGTTGCATTTAATGATGTTTGCATAGCACTGATGCAAGGTAACTGAAAGCTTTAACATTCAGTGTGAGCTAGGAGTGAAATGATAACATAGTGATTTTTGGTTTGAATTTCAGTTTTACACTCAGTGTGAGACTGTCTTATTATATCGTGTTATTTATCAGCTCTGAAGTTTTCTACTAAAAGACCATCATATTCAACAGTGAAAATGCTGCCTTTTGCTGCTAGGTTTAACTCCAATATTCAACCTTTCCACTTCTCTTATGATGGTTTGAGCTTTGTCAAGAATAACAACACAACAATCATGGAAATTATCTGGGCCAAAGAAAGCTCCTCTTGCAGTAAAGTTCCTCTCTTGCAATAAAGTCCATGTTGGCCATTTCTTATGGGCTATGGCCATTCAATTTCATAAATTAGATATAGTTGCATGAGAGGTTGGGGTTTTAAGAGGGGAGGAGAGGAAAGAGGGGACCATTCAAATGTATAGCCCACTCTCATGTGCTATATCCGTGTGACATTAGACAACTGTATCATACCCAAAGATCTGGTAGAAAATTCCTTCGTCGTTAATTAGAGGTATCGAGTTCAAGGTCTGTAAATGTACAACTTTTTGATAAGAAGCGCTTTATCCTCTTAATGGGCCTATATGACAAAAACTCAAATTAATCAGACTAATGTTCAAATGCCCAAAACAAAAACCAAAAAAATATAGACAAGGGCACCTGTATTTAGGCACATGACACCAACTGAATCTTTTCATGTGCTTAATCTTTGGTGTATTTTTTCTCCAATTTCAACTCCACATTATCTATTTGCTAAATTGCTCCCAAATAGTTTTCATCTTTTCTTTAGTATGTTCAAAACCTTGTCATATTCCATCAATTTGCTCCATTGAGATAAAACCTTTATCTAGATGATAAATATACGGTGGAAATGCCACCATAACTACTTGGTCTTTTTCTCTTTTTTTTTTTTGTTTTAATATTTAAAATACAGTGGAAATTGCTTATTCCTTTCTAGTGGACAAGCTGTTCGATGCCTCATCGAAGAAGTTCGGAGTGTGAAAGGAATTTAAGGATTTGCTAAGTGAAATGGTCCTAAACAAATTGCCAACACATTTGAACCAAATATGTATATAAATATGATGAGCTATGGAACATAATAATGTGAGACGGATAAGATTCTTTCACCCTTAATTAAAGGTCTGATGCTCGAGTCTTAGTAATGGAGAAATCCTGATAGGGAGCGCTTATCCTTTTAATGGGCTTTACGTGGTTGCGAATCTGAATTAATTAGAATCTTAATGCAAATACCGAAGAAAAAAACAGAAGAAAAAACCCCACTTCATGTCTGCTTTTTGCGTTTGACGCAGTTATAACATAGGATTCCTCCATTCGTTCCATTGCTTACCACGTAACGTAAAAAACGTAATAATCAAGCAAAGGATAATATGTTGAAACTTCTCAACAAAAAAATCTTAGTTCTTCAATTCTTTGGGGCCCAATTGCTTTGTTAAAGGTTTAATTTCTATACACGCTTAACATAATTTTCTTTACACTATTAGGTCAATTTAAAGTTTTTTATTTTGTTTTTCACCTGATGTCCGGTATCCGCATGATAGTCTCAACTAAGGGTGTTCATGGTTCGGTTTGGGTCGGTTTTTTTCCTAAAAAATAACCAAACCAAGTAAGTCGGTTTTTCAAATATTGGAACCAAACCAAACCAAACCAATTAAGTCGGGTTTTATCGATTCGGTTTTTGTCGGTTTTTCGGTTATTTATCATTTGTTTTCTTAAATATGAGACACTATCAAACGCATATTCCGGCGACTACCTTTTCAACGTAACACTATCAAATCAATTGCTCTTTGAGAAATCTATCATTTACCAAGATATATTGATGATAATTGAATCAACTAGTGATGAATAATTTAAGTACTCAATTAAAAATCGATTATTTTTAACATGAAATAAATTCTTGTACTTAGCAAAAGAAAATTACCAATCAAACTAGAATGTAAAGGCAAGGAATTAGATTAATATAATAGCAAAGAACTAGACTAAAAATACAAATGACTAATATGTACCATAATATATATATATATATATATATATATATAGGTGTAATAATAAATTTAAATAGCTACTTTTATAGTCTGTTCGATTCGATTATTTTTTGATTAAAATCAAAACCAAACCAAATTTGATCGGTTTTTAAAATTCAAAACCAAAACCAAACCAAACCTAAAAAGTATCGGTTTTTTGGTCGGTTTGGTTCGGTTTTTCGGGTTTTTATGAACACCCCTAGTCTCAACTAATCCGGATTCACGTAGCATAAGGCCTATTAAATGGGAAGCGCTCCTTACCAAGATTTTTTTCATACCAAAGCTTGAATCTCAAATCTCTGATTAAGGATGAAAAAATCTTATTCATCCTACTACAATTATTGAAGGTAAGTTAAGGGTAATTAAAGATAACGCCTATAAATAATGAAACTATTGACCTAAAAATAAGGCAAATAATCTTCTACAACATGTACCCTTATTCGGTAGCATTTACACTATGGTTAAATATAAGATAAATCCAAACAATGAAGAGAAAAATATGATAAGTAATTCTTGTACAAGGTTGTTATCTACGTTATAAATGTGCCATTGAAGTTTGAATGGCCCATATCATAATGTGGTCCAAATAGTTTCAGTACACAATAAAGCCCCGTACTTATACCCCTACAAGTAGTCGTTTTTGGTTTTTTATTGCAGACAAAAGAAAAGGTTGAGGTATTGAAATTGGTTCCTTCTTTAAGGTGAATTGTGTAGTATATGATACATTGGGAAGTTCTTGATTGAAAAAATAAGTCAAAACAAAGCTGCAATTTTACCTCACTGAATGACTACACAAATTGGTACTATAAGATTACATAGGCCAATTTTACCAAAAAACATTGCAATTTGAAATGAGTACACAAATTGGTAGTATAATATTACAAAAAAAACTATCTGTCTTGCCTTTGTTTCCTTCTATTTGAATAACTAATTTGTGATATTTTTTTCAAGTTTATATTTCCGAAAAAATCAACTTGTCGATGTGTTTCGTTTGATATATGAAATAAGAATCCCTTAACACTAGGTGATTCTTTCCATTTTCTCAAGCTTTAGTGGACAGTTTTACCTGGTATCTATGTTGGTACGTGGTAATAGGTGCGCGATAAAATACACGATGCACATGCAAGCTAGTCTAGACACTACCGTCATTAAAAAAAAAATCAATTAACAACTAGAATTTTAGGAAAAAGGAAAATAAAGGGGTTGTTAGTGTTGGTTGGAACATTGGATAGGAGAATTTATTATGGACATTGAGCTAAGTACACTGAGAAAATCTCTTTTCCTGATGCAAGTGTAAATAATGCATGTGGCTACATGTGACAATGGGGCCATTGTGCTGTTATTTGAACAAACAAAAAAGGCAAAGAAAAAAACCATTCAAAATTGACTATTTCATGGGCTCAAACATGTTGGCCCTTGCATGTGAAAAACTGTTCTCAAGCAAGAATTGTTGCCTACATCATATTAAATTCTACTGTTGCAATGTTTGAATATTTATCTATGCTACATTAATTTTTCATTTGACTTGATATAAACGAGTCACACTGATATATCACGGATATTCAAAATGTACTATTTTATAAGTTAGTCAAAGATTATAGAGATATACATTATCGCGGACGTAGTAACAATCCAACAATGAGTTTGCTAGTCTAATAGAATTTAGTGCGCACTTCTAGTTGAACCATGTATAAATGTGCGGGAAAAAAATATACATAGAGTTAGATATGTAAGCACCCTCCACTTCCAACCAAGAGGTTGTGAGTTCGAGTCACCCCAAGAGCAAGGTGGGGAGTTCTTGGAAGGAAGGATGCCGAGGGTCTATTGGAAACAGCCTCTCTACCCCAGGGTAGGGGTAAGGTCTGCGTACACACTACCCTCCCCAGACCCCACTAGTGGGATTATACTGGGTTGTTGTTGTTGTTGTTGTTAGATATGTATTTCAGAACTTTCTCTTTGTAACTCAGTAACCACAACTTTTGAATTTTGAATCGACCAATTATCATATGCATGTAACATATATGTATCTTCTAACCTTAGTGCAATTCTTTGAAAAGTTCTGATCAGGTTTTGTCAAACAAGTGGGCTATTGCTTATGTTAGTGCTTATTCGTTTCATGAATGTGTGAGTCGTGCATTAACCCATTAATAATAGTAATTTCATTTTTCTTCTGATCTTTACACAAATAATCGAGCGGATTCACTGTTTATTTTTTCTAGCATATATATAATATATATATAATTATATACATATTATTTATGGATTATACATATGTTATACATCCGCCGACGACTTTAAGTTTAAGCGACGAGTGAGCTGCTATTCAGGTTAATTCTTCATTTTTTTTCCCCTTAGATATGTATTGCTATTTCTTCTTTGTAGGGGTGATGCCAAAATCAAATTTATTAGAGAGAATTGATGCTTCCAAGCATAGTTCTAATTTGGGCCACTCATCCCATGTGCATACTATTGTTAATGTATCTTCTTCAGTGAGAGCCTATAGATTGTTGTCACTCTCACTTTATTAATAGAATAGGTGAAAGCTAGCCAGTTGTTAACCATCATACAACTTTAATAAGTCTTTAACCCACCGAGAATGTTTTTTAAAATATTTTTTTAAGAAAAACAAACTTCAAAAAGACTTTGGTTCATACTACAACAACAACAACCCGATATAATCCCACTAGTGGGTCTAGGGAGGGTAATGTGTACGCAGACCTTACCCCTACCATGAGGTAGAGAGGTTGTTTTCAATAGACCCTCAGCATCCTTCTCTCCAAGAACTCTCCACCTTGCTCTTGGGGTGACTCGAACTCACAACCTCTTGATTGAAAGTGGAGGTTGCTTCATGTTACATTTTTATTCGATGCAATGTGATTGTATATAAAGTTATAAATATTAGTTTGACTTGATGATTAAATAAAAAGTAATAATTGAAGAAAATATTTAAATGTATTTTAAAGTTATTCTGATAGAAAAATATGGTATCAAAATTTCAAATTTGATGAGAAAAGTAGATTTAAGTTATAGAAATTATATAACTTGTAAAATCGTATAATATTACTAGCAGAATGTATTCAAATAACATAAATATGAATTCTGAACTAAAACTACTGAATTCGGGACTAAGCTACTGAATTCGTCCGATACAATTTACATTTTAGCTTCACTTGCGCGTAGACATATATATTTTTATATAAACGATTTGAATGAATGAAGTTATTATTTGTTGTTGAGCTTTGGATAATTGTTTGGTTGGCAAGCACAAGCAAAGGAATTAAAAGTTGCTTACAGTATAACTTTTGGTAGACAAAATGTAGCATGAAAAGTGTAGGTGCATGTGGCTCGAAGACTTTCCAAATGGGAAAAGTTTTTCAAATCTCCCATCGGCATAAAAACGTAGACCGGTTGATGAAACATTCCTTGTTTACCTAGAGTCCGGAAAATGGCAATACTCCAAAAAGTGTTATGTAAGTAGCCGGTTTTTATGCAAGTATTAATGATTGATTTCACGGCTTGAACTCATGACATATACCTATAGGTCATATAAAAACAACTTTAACGTTACTCCAAGGCTTCCCTTCAAGTCACTCAGTTGTCTGCCCAAATCCGTGACTTATACCTATGGGTCACATAAAAATAATTTTATCGTTATTACAGGCCTTCCTTCGAGTCAACCAAGTGCATGCGCTATTATATTGCTTCTTCACTTCACGTGTAGATCCCCATCACTCATTCTTCAACTTAATGATTATACCTCTTTTTCTTTTCTTTTTCTGGATGTCATGGCAGACATGGAAAACTCTTCACCTATTTTATTCGATATATTATACTTGTCCAAAGTTCTCTCTCTTAATTCGTTTCTTTTTGGAAAATTATGGGAGAGGATAAAGGATTGGATGAATTTGGTTTTGAACAGGGTGGGAGAATAATTCTCCACAAAAAAGACTAGAGCGACAAGTATGTTGTAGATTAAAAAAATATTTATTGCACTCGATATTTATGATAGACGAATAAGTATATAGGTATGACATGTGCATATTATATACTTACACATCGCTTTATCATAGTTAATTAATTAACGGAGTACTAATTTTATATCTTATTTTACACGTGATTGTTGTAATTTAAAATGATTTGACATAAACTTTGAGTATGCATATTTTTTTTATATTTATAAACAACTGGTTTTTGGTAAAATAAGACGCTACACGTAACTGATGGAAGAATAAAATTCCAACAATTAGTATATATGCAACAACTCATGAGATTATACCTATCTACAACGATAAAAAAATGTTCTTTTTCTTGTTGGATTTTATGGGAGAAGACTGGGTGGGAACTTCCTCTTTTTTTTGAGGTAATTGTCCAAAACTAAAGATTGGAATGACAAGAGTACTGTATGTTCAGGAAAATGAGATTAGTGGACCTTAAACGATAAATAATATCAGAGATTTAGTCCACAATTAAAGGTAATCTATGTCATATGATAGAATATCGTATGAATCATTGATATTATTATATGAAAGGGATTTGAAGAAAAAAATGCTTCAACATTAAATTCCGATGCAACATGCATAATTGACTAATTTGGCCCCATCAGCCACAGAGAAAAAAAAAATAGAGAATAGAAAAATCATAATTAAACAATTGTTTTTTTAAAATCTATTTTGTTCAGAATAAAAAAAGTTTTAACTGAGTGAAAAGCTTGAATTTTATACTTTACCTTTCTTCTTCAAGCATGACTGACATACCAGTCTCTTTAACTCTTTTCTTTGTGATTACAGTAGTAATTAATTACTGTTTATCTTCGTATTTAATTTTTTTTAATTGATAAAGTACTAAGATTAGCCCATCAACATCTCATTTTATCTTTTCGAATTTTCAACGAAGGACAATAAAGGAAAAAGAAAGCACATAATTTGAAGAATTACGTAGTGGAATAACTTTATCAGTTTGGAGTCATAACTCATAATCAGCATGAATAATACTTCAATCCATATGTCTGATAAATCTTTGACCTAATCTTATCAATGGACCCAAAAAATACACTTGGAACCGACTTATCGGGTATCAGTTTTGATACTATCTAATGGTGTCATTTTCAGTATTACTAGATAAATTAATGAAGACACTATAAATATAATTTTTGATTAGAAAAAGGGGTTTAACTTCTACATACAAATAGATAGTGGGATTCACTATTTTGTTTTTTAGCCTGTATATATATTGTTGGGTTTTTGTTCAAAATTGAGGTGAATGGGAAATGGAGAAAAAAAATAAAATTTTGATTTTTTTTATCCTTTACAAAGGAATATTGTCCCAAATTGGAGGAGAAAAACTCATCTGTTGAGTTTATATATAATTACTCTTCTTCTAACTCTTAAAGAGATGAGAAGAAAGCAAGGCTCGCGACGTCATCGCCGTTCGGATTGGATTTACTCAATTGATCTAATTGATTGATTAATTTTTTGGACCAAATTTATTTGTTAAATAGTAATATTTAATTTAATATTTTTAATCCAAGACAACCTTTTACGTAACAGTAATTTGAATTTCCTTCGTTTTGATTTTTCGTTTTATTTTGCGTAAATAGCCATTTACGTAATAGCAATTTCGTTTTACGTGAAAATTCATCTTGAAGAGTTCCACCTCTTCGTTTGAACCCAATCTATTGGCTATAAATACGAGACCATTCTCTTAGATTTTCCTTACGAAAATTCTGAAATCTCTTCTTTCTTTCTGCATTATTTTCTTACAAAGAAATAAAGTAAGCATGATTGCTACCGCCATATGTGTTCGATGAAACACTAGGGTTTGAAGTACCGCTACACTAGTGTGTAATCCGTTCTATCCTTAGAGGAAATAATCTTAAACCTCGGATACTAGGAGGGAATTAAGTTCCTTAAAGAAATACTGTAAATTCAGTGGGCTCGGATTAATTTATGTTCTTTTACATTTCTATTTTTTGTTATTTCTGTTTCCAGAATTATTTTACAAATACAGATTACGAACATATAGACTATACATTGATTATACACGACTATACATATATTACACATGAATTACCCATACACACATCGCCAACAATTTTTTGTTGAAAAATTAACCTAAATAGCCACTTAACCAACTGTTTAAACGAAAAATAGTCTACGGATATATGATATATGTATAATAAAATGTATTTATGTACCAATAAAAAATAGACGTTTGGTTTTTCACACTGGTTAGATGGTAACTAGTAGTGTATGAAACAACAACAACAACAACAACAACAACAACAACAACAACAACCCAGTATAATCTCACTAGTGGGGTCTGGGAGGGTAGTGTATACGCAGACCTTACCCCTACCCTAGGGTAGATGTGCTGTTTCCAAATGACCATCGGCATCCTTCCCTCCAAGAACTCCCTACCTTGCTCTTGGGGTGACTCGAACTCACAACCTCTTGGTTGGAAGTGGAGGGTGCTTACCATCATAGCAACCCACCTTGTCAATAGGATTTTGAACATAATTATAGTAAATCTATTTATTAGATATTTCCTTTATTCAATTGTATAATTTTGTTTTTTTCTTTTAATTCAAGTTTCATCTATCTGTGTACTATATATCATGGCTTGTGTAGGAGCAAAATGATGACCAAACAACATAAATAAATTAAGTATTACTTAGGGAACACTTCAAATTATTGAAAGTTAAAGAGATTCTGATAACTCTTTTCACGCTAACTTAAAGATGGAGCATCAACTTTGCCAGCGAAATCAAGATAGAAAGCAAATGCCAATGTAACATAGAAACCATGCATAACTAGTTGGAATGTCGGCAGTTAACAAAGTCATTACAATGATTAATCAAAGATTATCTAAATCCCCAATCAAAATGATCTTAGCTGGGTATGATTTGGTTTTGCCCTATGTATACATTTATTTTTGCCAAAACTATTCAATTCTCTCTCTATATATACATGTAATTGAAAAGTAATATACAATAGTATGTTAAAATCAACTGATAGTGCAATTGTCAGGGTTATAAGTAGTGGAGTAGCTACACTAATGCACTATCCCAAGGACGGGTTTATATTGCGTATATCGATAAAATATTAATTTATATAGATATATATATTATATTTTGAACACCTTTAAAATTGTTCAGTGAGTCAATCTAATAGTCTAGTGTGTGCAGGTGTTGTTCATGGATTTAAATCCCTATCTAAACATTTTAATTTGTCAAAACTAAAAAGGAGACCATCATTTTTTTTGGAGTGGAGAGGGGGTGTGCAAAAAGCAACTTCATATTTTAAAGGGTTTCCCACCAAATGAAAAAAAAAAGTTGGCAGTTGGAAGTGCTTTTAGAAAAAAGGATCCAACGGTTTGAATATGGTAGTTAAGTTAGCTAGGTGTTTAGGTTGTTGAGTTGAGCCCTTCTTTCAAAAGCTAAGCAAAAAAGTAGTAAAGCAATTGCAGCAAATCTATTAAAGAAAGATTACAGCCATCTGCCCTTCTCTGATCTCTCACTTTTTCTAGGCAAAATAATCCCACTGATGGCGCTCTGTTTTATTTACCTTCTTTCTCTTTAGTTTCTTTTCGTTTTTCTAATTAAGCGAGTGTGTGATACTCTTCGTATTAATTATGACTTAATTATGTTTAATGCAAGCTGCTCTTCGTTATTACTTGTCCGGTCCCCTTTAATTAATTGTTTTTAGTTAATTTCATACCTATTAAGTAATTCACCTTTTAACATTAATTAATAATAAAATTAATCATATTAACCTTAATTTGTTCATTAAAAATACAACAAATACTCCTAGGTAAGGGTGTACATAGGTCGGGTTGACTCATGTTTTTCAATTACTAAACCAAACCAAACCAATTTTGACGGGTTATTAAATCTAAAGACCAAACCAAATCAATAAAAGTGGGTTTTTTAATTTCGGATTTTTTGAATTTTCGGGGTTTTTCCCATAAATTCTCCGTAACACAAAATATAGAATTTGTGCTCCAAATATTTCTTTAATCCAAATAAGATAGAACTATATAAGGTGTTATTCAAGAAAATAACATAAAATATGATATGAGTCATGACATTGTACTAAAATATTCAATAATAAAATCTCATAAAAAAATATTATTACAACAACAACATATCTAGTATTATCCCACACTGTGAGATCTATGGAGGGTAGTATGTACGTAAACCTTACTCCTACCTTGTAAGGATAGAGAGATTGTTTCCAATAGACCATCGGCTCAGGAAAACATAAGCACCACATTAATGAAAATATAGACAAAAAGGGACAGTACCAAAAAGCCATATAAAAACAGAATAAAAACAACAAGACAGTAAGATGATTAACAATGAAAAAATTAATAGTTAGTCAAAAAAAACTAATACCAACAGAAAGTGAGATTGCGTGCCAATACTAATGTTATGAAAACTCTAGACTACCTACTCTACTACCCTAATCCTCGACCTCTATACCTTCCTATCAAGGGTCATGTTCTCGGTCAGCTGAAGTTGCGTCATGTCTTGCCTAATCACCTCTCTCCAGCTCTCCTTTACCCACCTCTACCTCTACCTTGCCTAATCATAAAAAAAATATTATTAGTAAACGATAATAAAAATGAACATAATCTAAAATTACTATGATACAAAAATAAGTACGACTAGTAAGTACGAATTATTTATATGACTAAACACTAAAACAAGGTTATGCATTTTTATCTAAATCGATCTTTGTTATGGGTGTTTAACGGGCGGGCTGGGACGGGCTGGACACAAAAAAATCAGCCCGTCCATTTAACGTTGCGGGTTGTTAGCGGGCTGTACTTTTGCGAGTTTTTTTTGTCCGTCCGGGTTCGGGCTTAGCGGGCTGTTAGCGGGTCGTGGATTTTTTTTTTCTTTTTTTAAAGTAAATTTTATTTTTCTTATTCAATGTTATTGATACTTAAGTGTTTGCAAACTATTAGGGCTTAGAATTAAACTTTAAAGTTTAAAATTTGAAATTTGAAATTTAAAATTTAAAATTTATAATTTTAAAATTGAAATTTGAAAGTAAGTGGCTACAAAAAATTATTTAATAAGACCAATAGGCAATATGTAAGGATCAAGCTCCGAAGACTTTCTTTGATATTTTTATTGAATAATATATAATACTTCAAATTAAGTTGCAGTTTCTTTTTTGATTTTGTTATTTTTGAACTTGCAAATTAAAAGTTTACAACAATTATAAAAACAAAAATAGTACATCACATGCTTTGCATCATTTTTGTAAGTTCATCCATATCAACATGAGGTTCTTGATTTCCGGCATTGGTTAAATCAAAACCATAAACCATTATATCTACATTTTCTTGGTCCCCCGCTCCATCTACCTCATCACGCCCTTGATTTCGTCGTTTTGATCTTATCCAATCTCTGAAGCACACTAAAATTTTCAAAGCGTTGCTACCCAATGAATGACGGGTATTTCCTAGTTGCTGCTTTGCTTGATTAAATGCGCTCTCTGATGCGACTGTTGAAATCGATACATTTATCACGTCTCGAGCCATGGCCGAAAGAACAGGAAATTATTTTGAGTTGCTCCTCCACCAACCCAGTGGTAGAAATTCCTTTGTGCGGGGCTCTGCTGATTTTTGCAAGTAGAATTGAAATTCATCAATATTCGTGCTATTGGTTTGTTGATGCTCCTCTATTGTAGACCAAATCAAATAATCGTCAACACCATCATTATCATCCAAAGTACTGGTCCCAGATGTTGAAACTGAACTTGAAGGAATATTTGCATCTATAGCAGAAGAAGCATCAACAATGTTAGCATAATAATTATATAATATTTCTAAATGTTTGTGTAGATAAAAAATACAAATGTCAATATCAGGAGTTTAAGTTGGTCCAATATCCATATAAGAATATAAAGTAGTGATTAATTGGCGACAAGTGGCCATTTTGATAGAATGGTTTAAAATAGCACCAATTAGGTAAATAGGGAGAATTGGGTAAAAATATTTTTTAAACTTATCTAGCATAGATTCAACAACAGAAGTATATCCTTATTTCTTCTTCAAATTATGTAGTAAAAGAGAAATTTCAGCAATATGAACTAAACCATTTACAATAGTAGGATAATAAGCTCCAGAAAACTCAAGTGTAGTCACATAAATTTTTTGTAAAAATTTTACAACATCTTCAATGGCATCCCAAGTTCTAAATGTTAACAAACGGCTAGGATCGGTACAATAAGAATTAGCAACTTCAGTTATAGGCATTTTATATTTATAACAACATTTTAAGAATAAATAAGTATAATTCCACCTAGTAACTATTTCTTTAGGCATGAGTCTTGGTTTTAGTCCATATTGTATACATTTTTCTTTAAATGCATTTAATCTAGTACTTCTATTATTTCCTTGAATTACACCAATAACTCTTCTAACTAAAGTGAAATCATCTCTAAATAATTCGAGGCCACTCTTCACAACCAAATTATAAATATGACATGCACATCTAACATGAAATATTTCATGAAGTGGTGGGTGTAGATGTAATTTTAATATTGTAATAGCAACATTGTTGTTAGAGCATTATCAAACGACACACACAAAACCTTTTTTGCAAGATTATAAAATATAGCAACTTCATGGATAGTATTACTTATAAATGCACCAGTATGAATTTGATCTTCATCATATTTAAAAACAATAATACGTTTTTGCATACAAAAATTACCATTTATCCAATGGCATGTAACAATCAAATAATCATTACCATTTACAGCACGACCAATATCAGAAGTAAGAGAAATTCTACAAGAAAGACTCGCGAACAAATAACGTATATATGTCTAATATTGTCCAAAAAGCCTAAAGATATCAGCTCTACAAGTACTTCTAGGAATACCTTTAAACAAAGGGTTATAAATTATTTGAATATAAGTAATAAGATATGGTGAAGCAGCAAAACTAAAAGGTAAACAACCTAAAACAATCATTTTAGCTAATTCTTCCCGATCTTTCTTTATATCGTATTTACCCATTAACCCTCCATTATCGGGGTTAAGTGTTTGTTGCCCATGTTCCTCATTTACTCCCCAATCAAGAGGGTGGTTGTCTACCATATGCCTACGAAGTTGACCCGTTCCCCCTCCCTTACCGGTCTCATGTTTATAAATATCCTTACAAATTCTACATCTTGCATAATTTGTATCCTCTTCTAGTCTGTCAAAAAGATTCCAACACTTACTTCTTAATCTTCGATTCTTCTTGATAGAGAGGGGAGGCCTACTTGTATTACCATGACTTTCACCCCTAATATTTTGAGTTTGACTAGCATTACCAGGTGTAGCTGGTGGTGTTTCAAGATTATCAGGTGATGGAAATGGAATATCATCTAAATTATCATCTAAATCATCATCTATACCATAATTTTCTCGAAGTCCCTCATAATCTACGTTTAAACTTTTACGTGAACTTTCAGAAATATGTGTAAAGCTACTAGAAGAACAAATACCACTTCTTGATTTTTTGGCAGTTTTCTTACTACCACCTCTACTAATGCACGCTTTTTGGTTGCTCTAAATATATCCATTATGTAAATTAAATTAATAATTATAAATAATAAAATAAATGTACACCAAAGAAGAGAAAGATATAGAACGAGTGTACCGGGATTTCAGATGCCGCACTAAATATAATATCAAAAACCAAACTTCAATTGATAGATCGATACTTGATAGTTGATACCACACTTCACTTGAATAATTGATATTTGATAATAATAATTTTGTAATGGCTAAACTAAATATTTGATGAAACTTGAAATAATAAGTAATTGAGAATATAAGAACAATAATCAATAATATCAAGAGAGAATTAGAGTAGTAAGAGAGTGAATTATGAGGAAAAATGAAGAAGAAGGGGGGCTATGTATAGTTTTTAAAAGGTTAAAATTGTAATTTATTAAATACTAGGGGTGTGGGGGACAAGGTGGGTTGCTCTGATGGTAAGCACCCTCCACTTCCAACCAAGAGGTTGTGAGTTCGAGTCACCCCAAGAGCAAGGTGGGGAGTTCTTGGAGGGAAGGATGCCGAGGGTCATTTGGAAACAGCCTCTCTACCCCAGGGTAGGGGTAAGGTCTGCGTACACACTACCCTCCCCAGACCCCACTAGTGGGATTATACTGGGTTGTTGTTGTTGTTGTTGTACTAAGGGTGTGGGGGCTATTTTCTTAAGGGGGTAGACCGAAATGGCCATTTTTGCAAAAAAGGGTCGTTGGCCAACGGTCATATTTGAATTTGACCGTTGGCAACAGTCATATTTGAATTTGACCGTTGGCAACGATCAATAAAATAAATAAATAAATAAATAAAAATAAATAAATAAATAAAAAACGTTAAAAATCGGGCTGAACCGGGCTGTAGCCCGTTAATAACCCGTTAACGGGTTAACGAGCTTAGCGGGTTCCGATGCACTGGTATCAAAAAACTGTTCGTTTGAAACCCGCTCCCAGCCTAACTCGTCCCAGCTCGCCCCCACGCTACAGTACCAGGCTGAACCGGGTTGTAAACGGGTCAGCCTGACCCGATTAACAAGTATGGTCTTTGTTAGCCGTAATATTGATTTGATTTTGGTTTGGATTTTATTTGAGTTACTAACATTTATGTAGTGTAAAACTTATTGTAGCATTCAAAAATTATAAGTCCAAACTTAAAATAATACGTTAAAAGATAAAACTATGAAAAAGTTTAAGAAATATTTATATACACTACGATAAATACTTTTATGCATTAAATATATTAAAACTTCTATACATGTGATGTGGGTTGGTTTGGTTTCGGTTTGACTTTTCTTAGTTAAAACCAAACAAAACCAATTATATATGGTCGGATTTTTGTTTCCAATACCAAACAAAATCAAATCAAACCATCGTAGGATTTTTTTCTCGTTTGACTCGGATTATTTGTTTGTTGCAGTTTGTCAGTTTCCTTTGTATATCCCTACTCCTAGGTTTTTTATTTCAAGGGTAACTTTGAAAAAAAAAGTTAATTATTTTTTAATATCTAAAAAAATAAATATTATGGACCACACAAAAACAAGCTAAAAATCAATTAAAGTGAACGAGAGAGTGTACAAACTAAACAACATTTGAGCACTATGTGAACAAGTGTTTTTATGGGGGAAAACTTAACAGAAAGTATAAGACATCTTACGTGTAAATTTTCACTTTAAGTGTATCTTTAATTAATGATTAAGTTGAACGTAATAAAATCAATCATTGACTTGAAATGGTTTAATTTCAAAAAAATTACTTCAGCTTTTATTTTCCGACTGGATTGAGCTTCTACTTTATTATTTTTTTTATTTTTTTCGCTATGAAGTAGTAAAATTTAACTATGACATGATTGCCAAGAAAAAATGTACCACTATATATTTAAAAGATAAATAGAATAAGGAATTTGACATTTTATGTAAAGTAACAAACAAGAAGGAACAAAAACTAAAATCTTTAGCTAAAAATAAAAACCGGCTGAAATACTTAGAAAATACGTAAATGAATATTTTTTGTTTGAGCTGATTCTTTCGGTTAAAACCGACAAAAGCATTATCATTCAAACACTGCAATTAATGATAACTTAACTACTTAAATTCCACAACAAAATGATGATTAATAGGTTAAGCAGAGGACAAGAAAATCAAAAAGGAAGGTATTAGTATAAAATTTTCAGGTCAAAAGAAAGAATGATTTAGGCATTTGACTTTTAGTTGCAGAGTATCACGATGTTAGGAAGAAAATCTTGCAATTTTACAGAGGAAAAGTGAAAAAAAAAGAAGTAAGAATAAACATAAAAGTGAAAATCCAGATCTAGGAATATGTGATACTTTGATTGTGATCAGAGTTAAAAGAACACAAATACGTTTGAAATTGAACGGTCGAAAATTAAATTTCCCAATGAAGACAAGAATATGCGGTAGAAAAGGCAGTTATCAGTAGTGAATTGCCTAAACGAAAAAAGGTAATCTTGCAACTGATAATTCTGCTGCATTTGCTACAAAATTTTGGACTTTACAAACATGCAATTACATAAGTTACTCCTTTACTGTTTTGTATATTTGTCATTCTGTCATAGAGTAAATTCTTTTGTTTTTTACCTTTTCACTTGGGTAAAGTAAATTCTACACTTTGTAAAAATAATTGTAAATTCTACACTAATATTCAACCCCTCCTTTCATTTCCTTTAGTATTAGACACACTCCGTGTAATGTTTGGTATATAAAAGAATTTCTATAAATGGATGAAAGACATGGTGGCAAGGAGTAATGGTAAATTTGTCTTTGTGTTATTTATATGTTATGAGTTTGAGCCGTAAAAACAGTCACTAATGCTTGCATTAGTATATGCCGTCTACGTCATACTCCTTGAGTTGTGGCTCTTCCCCGGACGTTGTGTGAACATGGAATGCCTTGTTCACCGGACTGTTCTTTTTTTTAATTTATGGATGAGAGTTATCTATGTGCGACCTATAAGTCATGAGTTCGAACTGTGAAACAACCACTAATATTTGCATTAGAGTAGACTGTCTATATCACACCTTGAGCTGCGGCTCTTTCTCGAACCTTACGTGAACTTGGAATGCCTTATGCACCGTAATGAGGTTTTTATTTTTATTTTTATGGATGAGAGATGCGTAAAATGACATATATATCTTTTAAAATGTATAGCAATCACCCATCCTACCTCTACCTTTTTTTTTAACATAATAATAATTGTTTAACATGGTATGTGGAAGAAAACAACAAAGCAAAAAAGAAAAAGCCAAATGGAATTTTGGAAAGACGGAGAAAGGAGACAAATAGAATGCATGTGCAATTTCCTCCATTGCCGCAGAGCTTCAACTTTCAAACCGCAGAGCTTCAACTTTCAAACTAGTCATTTTCAACTACAACAATTTGCAGGAGAACCAGATTTCATGAAAGGCACCTTCCTTCTTTCCTTATTTGAATCTTGAAATTACGTTTTAGTCCCAAACAAACAAGCATATCCTCAGAATTCTACTTATATATTTTTTAATATTTTTTTGGGGGTCACACTCTTTCCGGGTTAATTTCACTGATGGTTATTGAACTATCTTTCAATTTACTAAAGTTATATAACTATTTTTTGTCACTTAAAAGTAACTAAACTTTATCATTGTTACTTAAAAGTCATTTTGTCTCAAACCCCTACCATAAATATGACATGACATTAAATTTTATGATAAAAATCCAAAAATAAATGACACATAAGCTAATATGGGTCATACCCATTTTAGATCCATTTATCCTTTAATGTGATTTGATCCATAATCCAAATGAGTTTCGATTAAAAAAAATATTAATTCCACATTAGTTTAAAATGATAATCCTATACTGCAAAGTTTTGCCTTTTCTGTCACAACACATTCTTAATTATTCTATACTAAAATAATCTATGCTAGAAAATTCTTATTTTGTTTGTATGCCCATCCGAGTCATTCATAATTATTCTATACTAAAATAATCTATGCTAGAAAATTCTTATTTTGTTTGTATGCCCATCCGAGTCATTCATAATTATTCTATACTAAAATAATCTATGCTAGAAAATTCTTATTTTGTTTGTATGCCCATCCGAGTCATTCATAATTATTCTATACTAAAATAATCTATGCTAGAAAATTCTTATTTTGTTTGTATGCCCATCCGAGTCATTCATAATTATTCTATACTAAAATAATCTATGCTAGAAAATTCTTATTTTGTTTGTATGCCCCATCCGAGTCCTATTGACGAGTTATAAAATGACTCAGATGGGGCAAACAAACAAGGTAAGAATTTTTTAGCATAGATTATTTTAGTATAGAATAATTGTGAATATGCTGAAAAGGCAAAACTTTGTAGTATATGATAATCATTTTAAACTAATATGGAATTAATAGTTTTTTTAATCGAAACTCATTTGAATTATGGATCAAATCACATTAAAGGATAAATGGATCTAAAATGGGCATGACCCATATTAGCTTATGTGACATTTATTTTTGAATTATTATTATAAAATTTAATGCCATATCATATTTATGATATGAGTTTGAGGCAAAATGACTTTTAAGTGACAATGATAAAGTTCAGTTACTTTTAAGTAACAAAAAAATAGTTATATGACTTTAGTGAAATTAAAAAATAGTTCAATGACCCCCGGTGAAATTAATCCCACTCTTCTCTCAGTGAAAAGTGCAATTCGTTGACAATATTATAGAATTTGTGTCATCTTGTCAACCAAAAGAAAAGAAAAAGGAATTAAAAAGAATGAAAATAATGAATTAATATGTGTAAATACAATATTTCAATGTATAAGAGCGTGATTGTTGGACTTGTTAGGAACTCTTCAAGAACAATATATAATTACACTAAAATTAGAGTGTTTGCATAAGAAATGATTGCAAAACAACTACGTAAATAAAATGGGATCATAAGTCTCGGTTTTAAGTAGTTCATTCAATTTTTAATATTTCAATTTTCAACCAAAGTCATAGAAAATTGAATAATAAATTAAAGAGGTCATGAATCATGCCATGTTGGAAAATCTAGAAGATCTTGATCTTCACGTGTTACAAAATCCCAAAACGTACCACCTATTTGAAAAGTAGCCGAAATAATATTTCAAATTTGCAATAATTAAGTATTTATTATGATATAGGCATAGTCGTATCTTACCATAAAAAATTATAGTGAGATGGATATAATCCATTTACCATTAATCAGAGGTATCAAGTTCAAGACCTAAATTTAAAAGAAATTTTGATAAGGAATGTTTTTTTTTAATGGATGTTACGGTACACGAATCTAAATTAATCGGCACCCGACAATGACTACCAAACACTCGAGTGGAAAAAAAGAAGAAGAAAATCGTATATTTAGCAGCTTGATAAATAAAAAAGGTTTGTGTATTTCCCTAATATAAATTTAGTAGGTGGGGAGGTTAGATGTACTTTTGCAGCCATAGAAGAGACTGCTATTTAATGAGGAGAAACAATAAACTAATATTAATTTGAATATTTTTAAGTGAGTCATTTCTATTAAATTCTGCTACCCGAAAAAGATTTCGTATTCAATTCACTCACTTCTACTTAATGTACTATAAACGGCCGAACCACTGAAAAGAACTGGCCCTAATGACAAAATTTACTCTATTCTATTTTCAACTGACCAGCAGAGAGTTTTTAAATTACAGTGTTTGTAGCAGATGCAGCACTTATGTGAAAAAAAAGAAGACGCAATTATTCCATTTTGTTGTTATTGTTTTTATTTTTATTAAGACAAGGTGGGTTGCTCTGATGGTAAGCACCCTCCACTTCCAACCAAGAGATTGTGAGTTCGAGTCACCCCAAGAGCAAGGTGGGGAGTTCTTGGAGGGAAGGATGCCGAGGGTCATTTGGAAACAGCCTCTCTACCCCAGGGCAGGGGTAAGGTCTGCGTACACACTACCCTCCCCAGACCCCACTAGTGGGATTATACTGAGTTGTTGTTGTTGTTGTTGTTTTTTTTTTTATTTTTATTATATTCATTCGCTTAAAAACTTCTAATGGTGGATATTATCAAGTTTTCTAGAATGATTAAGTGCTAATCTTTGGGGAAAAGGTTTGTTCAACTTGGTTTAAGCATATGTTTCTAGTGAAATTAAACTCAATTTGAATCTTAGTTTATATACATTATAAAAGTATGATTAAATTTGAATAATTGCAGCAGTTCATACACATAATTTTTTTTTAAATAGTTATTTGTTACGGGTTTTTTAAATAACATGATTGCAACAATGTTTTACACTATCATTAAAGTAAACTTAGAATTCAACTCAGAAAAGAATGGTTAATTCAGAAGAAAATGATAGGGTCTAAATGTAACTTCAGCTAAAAATACAAAACAAAACATTTCCATTTAGTCAACATGCAAGTATGAAAACAGACTTAATTGGTAAAATTCTACCTTCCCCTTATAAGCTTAATCTCTACATAATGAAAGAAGGAAAAAAGAAACTAATTAGGGCAAAATATAAAATTGGTTAGTCAGTCGAATCTAATTATATGTGCTAGTTAAAAAATGGATAAAATATGTCTATTATATATATATATATAATATATATATATATATATATTTTATCGACTATTATTTTTTGAAGCGGCTAAAATATATATTTCTCCCAAAGATATGCAAAGCATTCTAATGTTTTTACCAACAGAGGAAAAACCAGAAGACCCCACTTGGATTTTGTGAATTTTGGTCTTATTACCAAATAGCACAAGCCTACAAACTTTACGCGGTTTCAGCCCATAAAACATTAAAACCTAATTTGTCAAGGCCCCAAAAAATTTTTACCGTCAAATTCCCACCATCAAAATCTCAAAAATAAAAATCTTTAATTAATGGTTCCTAACTAGGGCAGTTTTTGGTCCCCTCAGCAGCCTTAAAAAGTGTCAGTCAGTTGTGTAACTGTAGCACAAATTAAAGGCCAAGCCCCCAAACTCTTAAAATCCCTATTTATATCACTCCAAATCTCTCCCATTTTCCTACACCAAACTCTAACTACCTTTTACTCCTCCCTCCTTAGTACTCTTTTATTCACATTCTCACTAGCTCTCTGTTTCTCAAGTCAAGGCTCACACTCCAAAAGTAATAGCCTTTCTTCTTTTCTTGAAAAAATGCTCACACAATTTTCAAGATTGTTTACATTTCTTGAACATATGCTTAAAAAGTTGTAATCTTTATGCAGGAACATGGCTTATTTTGGGATTTGCTTTGTTGGTTTGTTAGCAATGGTCTCATCAGTTTATGGTTATGGTGGAGGAGGTTGGATTAATGCTCATGCTACTTTTTATGGTGGTGGTGATGCCTCTGGCACAATGGGTATGCACCATTTGCTTTAAATATTTCAAATTTCTCTATATTTTTTTTGTAATTTTATGCTAATTATTTGTGCTGATTCTTGATTTTCTTTCTGGTTGCATGTGTTTTTAAAATAGGCGGGGCATGTGGATATGGTAATTTGTATAGTCAAGGGTATGGTACAAATACTGCAGCATTAAGTACAGCTATGTTCAACAATGGGTTGAGCTGTGGTTCTTGTTTTGAGATAAGGTGTGTGAATGATAGGAAAGGGTGTTTGCCTGGTTCAATTGTGGTCACTGCTACCAATTTTTGCCCCCCAAATAATGCATTGCCTAACAATGCAGGGGGTTGGTGTAATCCTCCCCTTCACCATTTTGACCTCTCTCAGCCTATTTTCCAACACATTGCTCAATACAAAGCTGGAATTGTCCCTGTTGCTTACAGAAGGTATGTTTATTGTTTTTATCAAAGTTTTCTTGGAACCCCATTTTATTACATACTATGGTTTTTGCTAAATGTTTGGTAATGTATGGTTACTTAGTTCCTCAAAGAGGGTCAAGGAGAATTTTTTCTTTTCACAATATGAGTTTATTTTCCCTTTAAGGAATGTGAACAAAGAAAAAAAAATGCTAAGGCAAGGGTTTATTTTTATTTTTTTCTATAACCTTATACTTGTCTAAATAGCCTAAGCTTTGAAATTTCTCATTGGTGCCTTGAAAATGACATGAATTTACTCTACATGCAAAAAATGGTGAAACCACATGTGTGGTCCCCTTTGACAATAGCTTTAATTTTACTATTGTAACTTGGAAGTTTCCCATTTGGCTCTTTTCAATGAGTATACTTTAGCCTTTACTTCTTGCTTGGTTTTAGTAAACTTGGAATAGTAGAATATACAAATATTGTCACCACTAGACCATCTATATTTATATAGTCGATTCCAACATGATTAATATTGAGGCTTATTTAATGTTGTTATGCAAAACATTGTCACCATATGGACCCACAATAAGGGCAGTCCGGTGCACTATTTGCGAGTTCCGAATAAGTGCCCAGGACCACAATGTTCTAACAAGAATGTTTTTTCACGGCTCGAACACCTAAACTCACATTTTTTCTCCAAAAATTCAGGGTACCCTGCAGAAGAAGGGGAGGTATCAGGTTCACAATCAATGGGCACGCATACTTCAACCTTGTACTTGTAACAAATGTTGGTGGTGGTGGTGATGTTCATGCTGTAGCTGTAAAAGGATCAAGAACTGGTTGGCAACCAATGTCAAGAAACTGGGGACAAAACTGGCAAAACAACAATTATCTTAATGGCCAAACACTCTCATTCAAGGTTACTACAGGTGATGGCCGCAGTTTGATTTCCTACAATGTTGCACCAGCTCATTGGTCTTTTGGACAGACTTATACTGGAGCTCAATTCCATTGAAAAAAGTTTGGCTGCTCAAGCATTTAATATTTTAGTTAAATGGGGTTTGAAGTATATTAGTAGTATACTATTATTATTATTATGTATACTAATTTGGTCACTAGTATTAGTATTGTGACTGTTTTAGTATAGAATGGGAGTACTCAAATAGAGTATATAGGAGGACTATGTCTATTTGGGAGGTTTTAGTGTGGACTCTAGGGTAAAAAATGAGAAGGGCATATTTTAAAATTGTCCTTTTTTTCATTTTTGTTTGAATTAAGGGTAGCCTATTTTTGGGACCCTAATTCTTTTGAGGCCACTCTTTTTAGGGGTTCTTTTGTTTTTGGGGTTTATTTTGTAATTTTTCCTTCTGTCGAGGGCAGAAGAGGAAAGCAGTGGTGGAAATTTATCACCCGCACTTGGTTTAGGTGTATCTTTTTAGTAAAGATACAGAAGTTTGCAACTTTTATTTTTGTTGCTTCAGCCTATAGCTGGAGATGGAGGTGGTTTGTGTGAGACTAAAGTGTAAAAATCCATTTAACTATTAGTAATGAATTAAGAAGATGCTTATGTATTGAACTTTTTATCTCTTTTGTCGTTTTTCTTTTGTGTATTTTATCTTTTTTGTTTCTTTAACTTTTGTACTATATTCTTTAAGATGTTGATGTTTATTTGATATAGGCCACAAACTACATAGGCTAGATAAAGTAAATACTGTAGTAGCAGCCAAATTAAAAAGCAACTGCCATCAGCCTAACTTTCTGAATGATTATGATAAACTATCTTTTTTGATATTTTAAAGTGCTGGGCTTTGGACATAGATTTGATTAAATCGTGTTTTAATTTGAAAAGAATTTGAAAGTTTTTTGAGTAGAAAACTTGAAAAACTACTCTAAAGTTGTTTTTGGGATTTAAAGATTTTATTTTCAAAATCTGTCAAAAAATGGTATAAATCTATAAACAAATAAATATTTGAAAATAAAATTTGAAAAAAAATTCGGGAGCTAAGTGTTCTTTTTTCACAAGTAGTTTAATTTTGTTTCCTCGCACTTAAATGATCATCCCACTAATGACGCTTCTGAATCTAATGCAGTTGGTCTGTTTTGCAAAAGAAAAGCGAAAAAAAAAAGCATTGAAAATTTCACAAAGAAAAGGTGGATACTTTTGTTTAAAATGTTTCAACTTTTGTGGATAAGATTCTTATCTGAGTCAATGGTTTTGCAATGAAGATTCTATGCATGTGGAGGACATTGTCTTTCCACAAATAAAAAGATAAGTTGAGCGCTTGTTTACCTTATTTTACCCCTGATTTAGAGTACTGTTTATAGTCTCTTATTTTTTAACAGATTTTTCATTTTGGGGTCAAGTATTTTTGAGTTTTATATAACAGTTTCACCTAGTATCATACCTATTAAGTAGAGGATATGGAAATCAAAGACGAATTCAGGATTTAAACGCTATGGTTTCAGTTTTTAAAGTTTTTAATATAAAATCTATTATATTTTTAAAATTATGAATTTATATCTACTATTTTTAAAATTTTAATAAATTTTTAATTGGTGTGAAAAGTTATGGGTTTAATTGCAATGACATGTGTAACATTACATCCACCCCAGATGGAATTAAAGTTTCTGGATTTGTGATTGGTCTCGCGAACTGCTGGAACTTTCCAGGAAATTTCACTCTTGAGTTGTGAATTCTTTCCATTCTGCTTAAAGAAGTGATGCTGTATTAATCACACAAGGAAACAATAAAGGGAAATTCCATAGCTCTATAGACTATTACCACTTCCGTTCCATTTTAACTTAAAAATTTGTCCCAAAATACGTGCTGCTTTAGAAAACCAATGCAAAGAGTTAAAGTGGCGCAAAAAGGGGATGGAAGGGGTATATAATTTGGAAACAGTTTCCTATTTTGCTCTTAAGGTTACATTTAACATTCTTAACTGAATATACTAAGGTCCTTAGTCTTCCGGCAACATACGACTTCTTAGTATTCCGCCGTTCTAATTTATGCGAACCTGTTTGACTGAGCACAGAGTTTAAGAAAAAATGAAACTTTTAGAATTTGTGGTCCTAAACAAGTCAAAAAGGGGTCTAGAATATTTGCGTGGTTATAAAAGCTTCTCATTAAAGGTAAAATTGTAAGTTTAAACAATATTGTTTCCAAACTTAGAAAAGGGTCCTTCTTTTTGGAACTGACCAAAAAGAAAATAAGTTCACACAAATTAGAACAGAGGGAGTAGAAAATTCATTACCGTAAAAATTGAAATTGAAAAGGAAGTAGAAAATACTCTCCATCAGTGTGAAGTTGTCCGGGTTTCGAGAGTCAACTAAATTATTTTTATCGTATTTGTTTTATATATGTCTTTTAGCTATTTTAAATAATTAAATACTACGCTTTATAGTATTTTTTAATTAATTTTTAAATATATAAATTTAATTTGAAAATTCTATATTCAAACATACGAACAATATTATGAAAATTGAATTGGAGCATAGGAGGGAGTAAGAAGGATTTGTGTATTCAAAGAGACCAAGGCGGGAGAGCCCATGAAAAGCCTGACGGCGACGACTAGTCAAACCCTTCTTTTCTCGCCTCGTCACTCAAAACCTCATTACTGCGCTCTTCCTATTCATTTCTCTCTTTTTCTTTTCTTTTTTTCTTCAAATTCAAATTCAAATTCAAATGTTAAATATTTTTAAAATATAAAAGTTGTGACTCGTCTAGAAATAACATAGAATCCTTTAAATTCAAATTCAAATGTTAAATATTTTTAAAATATAAAAGTTGTGACTCGTCTAGAAATAACATAGAATTCTTTAAGGTAGTGTTTGAACATAGATGTGGTTTAAACTTAAAAAATAATTTTTTGAAATTGTGGTCAAAATAGTTTTTACAAGTTGAAATTGTATTTGACCATGTATTTTATTTAAAATAAAAGTTGACATCTTGTGAGTGGAAGAAAAATTTTCACAAAAAAACTATCATAAACCAGTGTATAGGAACTTGATTTTTTTTTTTTTCAAAAACTAATCATATTTCATAAATAAATAATATTTTAATCCCCCAAAACGGTGTTCTAAGCTTATGTCCAAACGGGTCCTAAGCTTCACATCTATTGTCGGTGGATAAAGTATGAGAGGCTTAAGCTTTATGTCTTGTAATGTACATCTCATACGTTCCAACTTGTGTTTACACTTTGAATTGTCAATTCAGTAAGCATCAGAATTCTTTTAATCATTTGATTTTAAATTAGAGGAGTATAACATAGTGTCGTTTTATAAGTAAAAACTAAGTTAGTTAGGATACTATCCATAATACTAAACTAAATTCGAACTTTGAAAATGAAAATATTCTAAAAGAAAGTGCGTCGTCGTTAATCGGAGCCCCAATGCAGAAAAAGAAAAAAAAATATAATATACTTCTGTATGAAAACATGTGTCTATGAGTCAAACACATTGTTTCCAAGATTATAATGAGCACTGCCCTAAACTAACTATAGTAACTACCAAAGGGAAAGAGGTAATCCATCCGTCTCATATTAATAGTCATGGTTATTAAAAATAATTGTCTCAAATTATTTGTCATTTTAGAAGTTCAAGATAAAATTGATTATTTTTTCCTTTTTTTACATGTAGTATTAATTGTTCTTGAAGATACAAATAACACATAAGTAGAATAAATATCCAATAAAGAGAGATTATATCTTAAGATATAAATAAGGATAGAACAATCTAATCACCTTTCCTAATTAATATTTTTTAAGCGGCTTGTAAAAGTGAAATACGACACATAATATGAGACGGAGAGAGTAATAGAATAAGAAAAGATTTCCATTTTGTTTTGGAGCGAATGTAAATGCAAGGTGTAAATGCAGACAAAAGAAGAGAGATACGGGATCTTCAGCGATGTCATATTCTTTGGACATCTTCACATGTGATTTTTCGCCGCATTTATCGCTCATCTTACTTGTCCTATTTCCCCTCCTCTTCTTCTTCTTTTTTTTCTATCTTATATTAAAGAAATATTCTTGGAATTATCTTTCACCTATACAAATATACAACTAAGGTAATGTTACCATTGAATTTTCTTGATTTTTTCCTAATCCTATTCCATCAATTTATTTTCCAATTTCCGCTTTCTTCTTTTAGTTATTTATTTTTATAGTAAAAACGGAAATGTGGAGACATGTTGTCTCACTTGTAAATTCCTTAAACTTATATATAGATAGTTGACATTATAATCCTATCATTGACAAAAGGAAGAAGATAGGCAACGAGTCTCAAGCCAAGTATAAAAATTGGTAAAAGGAAAACAAGTCTCATTTATAATGACAATACGAGTGTTTAACTGAACTCATTAATTTATGAAATGGGAGTAGAAAGCCAGTGTAATAGTTGTAAGACGCATTTGTATCAGCTATGCTATAGCGGAACCAAAAGTTTTGCAACAACAAGGTAGAAATGATAGCAAGTAGCCACTATAAAGGGCTGCTATTTAGGAATTAATTAGTGCGTCCTAAATTTTAGCTTTTCAGGACAAAAATATTCTGAATTTTCTTCAAGTTAAGATAATAGTTTAAATTTCAGGACAAAATAGTAGTATTGACTAATATCTAAGTAGCATCCTTGAGAATGACTATTGGTGTAGTTCTATGTCGAGATTCACAACCCATAATAGAGGCCCAAAAAACTTTTCTAATTGTCGTGAGAATGGGCCTCATTTTTATGTCTTCTTTTCCTCTCAGATTAGGACAAGCCTTCTGGACTACTGAAGCCCATATTAGGACTTCCATGGGCTAAATGCAATTTGATACATAATTTTCATGCTGTGTCACGTCACCCATTTAAAATCGAGAATACTTAATCTAAATATCCCTTCGCTCAATCACTTAAATTAAAATAGCATACAGATATATAATATAATATGATCTATGTATCATTATGTATAATCAATCATAATCTATATAACAACTAAGAAAGTGACAATAAATCCTCGAGTATTTCTGTAAATATTCCTTTAATCAATTCGTGCTTTTGTCTGTTTGGTGGACAATGTTGGTCCTACGTACTGCCTCGAACTTGTCGTAGAAACCTCAAAATTTTAATAGCCCATATTTTTTTTCATTCACACGAAATGTCCCTCCGGCTCAAACATATTATATCTATTAACCCGAAATGTCTATTTTGTATATTTTTTGTATAATGACAGTTTATTTTGTAAATATTTTGTATAATAACAGTCTATTGTATATAAATTGTATAGTGAGAGTATATTTTATATATTTTTTATATAATGACAGTCTATTTTGTATGTATTTTGTATATTAACAGTCTATTGTATATAAATTCTATAGTGATAGTCTATTTAGTATATTTTTGTATAGTGACAGTTTATTTTGTATACATTTTATATAGTGGCAGTCTATTTTATATAAATTATATAGTGACAGTCTATTTTGTGTATTGTTTGTATAGTGACAATTTATTTTTGTATATATTTTGTATATTTTGTATCGGAGAAATTGGTAAGGTAAGATGATTTTTTTTATAAAATAAGAATGGATGTGGCAGAATAAAAAACAAATTGGCCTGAAAAGAAGTGCTGAGAGTTTGTATTGTTGATTTTTACTACAAATTCTTTTTCTCTTTGGTGAATGATTTGTTTTCCAGAATAAGATACGAAAGCGAAGATTGGTAGAGCTGTAGTGAACGAGATAAATTGGAAGAAGAGGAAAGAATGCAAGAAAAATTTGGACTTTGACGACTAGGGAGGACAGGGCGGCACGAGAAATTTTATCACGTGTGAGACATGATACGTAATACTTGTGTGAGAATAATTTTCTTGTGTAAAAAAAAAAAAGAAGAAGTTTGCTGGCGAAGTTGACAGAGTAGTGACAAATTTTTGTAGTGAAAGATGAAATGGTTTGAACTTTGAAGTACAAGGAAGAAATAAGGTATTTAAATGTTTTTCAAAGAAGAAAGAATGTTTATTTTGAAGGTAGGAGATTGCTAAAAGTTAATAAAGTGACACCATAGGAGCCACTTTCCCATTTGTCAAAATTTAAGAGGAGTCTCACACATAGACCCAACGTAATATAAAATTTTCCACGCAGCACAATACGTTGGTTAACATATTTTATTTATTTTTGGCTACAAGTTATAATATAGAATTGTAGGCTAGGCGACTGTTTATAGTTTTGCCGAGCGACTAACTTTGTCAAAAGCTCAACTTGTTGGGTGTCCATGTGACTGCTTAAGTATTTGGGCCTGCTATCTATCCTAGGGATACTTTTAACTTTTGATCCCTATTTGAAGTATGGGCAACTTCAAGGTGAAAAGCTAAAAATATTGTCTAGGGATAACAAACGGTGCGGGACGGATTTAAGTTTATGCAGTTCTTTTAAAATTAAAAGGTGATTGCGGGGCGGTTGAGGTTTAGACTTTTGTATAATACCTGCACCGTACATTTGCTGCCTTTCGTTAATGAAGAGCCAAATGCTTTCCATCTTCTGTTCTAATTTGCTTTCTGAATTGGTATTTGGTATTATAAATTTCCCTTGCTCATCTATATTTTTATTTTTATTCTGGATTTTATTAGTTCATTAATGTCCTCATCTTTTCTTGTTCCTTCAAGCTTAAACTTGTGGGTCATATTTTAACTATAAATCTGAACATATTCAGATATTATCAATAATTCAAGCTTTTTTTCTTCTTTTTTGTTTTTCTTAAGTTTCTTTAACTGTTCGATAAGAACAAATATCTTGACTAGCACTCTTTGACAACTTTATCTTTGTTCATAGTTCTCAATAAGAAAAAATAAATATGAGATTTAGTGTCATGTTATTAATCATTAGAATTAATATAAGAAAAAAATAAAAATAAATAATAAAAATAATATATATATATATATATATATATATATATATATCATTAGAATTAATATAAGAAAAAAATAAAAATAAAAAATAAAAATAATATATATATATATATATATATATATATATATATCATTAGAATTAATATAAGAAAAAAATAAAAATAAAAAATAAAAATAATATATATATATATATATATATATATATATATGAGATTTAGTGTCATGTTATTAATCATTAGAATTAATATGAACGTAGTATAGTAGTTTTAAGAAGATATATTTAAAATTGATTAATATAATTAACTCACTAATTAAATTACTATTCTTATGAATTAATATGCCTAAAAGATATTTTCTAACAATATCAGTAGTAGACATCATACATTATGGGCATAGCTGGAACGACCAAGAAGAGAGAAAAGAATGCCATCGGTCATAGGTAATATTTTTTTAAAAACAAATTCAAAGAGAAACTACTCACTAAAAATGAAACAAGGAAACTTTTGCTTTGAGGGGCGAGGCCGGGCGCATTTATGCGGGACGGGGCGGGCTGGGTTGAAAACAGAAAGTTTTGCGATGCGGTGTGGGTTGAATTTTTATCAGGTTATTGCTAAATCCGTCCTGTCCCGCCCCATTGCCATCTTTAATGTTGGCCATAGGGCAAGCAAGGGGAAAAAAATTGAAGACCATTTTATAAACTCTGCACCAAATCAATCTGGACAATAAAACTCTGCACTAAATCACGCAAGCCAACACTAAATAGTTAATTAAATTCTCATTTTAATTTTTTTGAAATAGTAAATTTACTTCAATTTATCTAGTAAAAGATGAACTTACAGAATAAATAACAATGTTTTCCAATTTCAATACTGAACATCCCATAATAATCCCAGAACCCGGTATCACAAGTGCAAGAGCCTTTCCTAGATATTTAAAATAAAATACAACAACTGTCAGAAATACAAATTTGGACAGGAAAGAAAATACAATACTCTGAAGGAGACTCTGCTGGTTGCGGTGCGTTCGTTGTATAGAATGCAGCTCACCTAAGTCCCCGCCATAATCGTGCCTCTGCGCCCATAAGGCCGCTAAACATATGTGTACCTGCACAAAAATGTGCAGCAAGTGTAGTATGAGTACGTAAATCAACGCGTACCCATTAAGTATCCCGCCTAATCTCGAAGAAGTAGTGACGATGGGTCGACTTCGACACTTACTATGGGCTATAAATAGGATATCAATGATATAATTAAGTATGAATTATATGAACGGTTGCAAGCTCAATGTTTTGAAGTAAGTAAGCAGTTCTTTTATAATAAAAAAATCTCCAAATTTATTTTCCATTATTTAACAATTTAATTCAGGCCGAGAAGGCAATATCATTATTTATAAATTTCAAGGCAAGCAATACAAGTATGCACAAATCATGCCGAGGTCGTACGACCCGATCCAATAAATATTTAAACTGTGCACTGCCAGAGGGTCAAATGGCGCGAACCATAGATGCATCTATTTACTACCGAGACGCTCGGCCTGATCCACAAATAAAAATTATTTTCAAGAAAATACAAGTTACTCATTTACAGTCAAGTATCTCATACAATCCTTCAAGTAAATGAATTTAACCTTATACAATTCTTTTATCAATTTCTATCATGATTAAGTGATTATATTAGCAAGTAAGGGCACAAACATTCCAAGTATAGCATGATACGAGTCCTAACTACCCGGACAATAGCATAATAGTACCTACGTACGGACTCTCGTCACCTCGTACGTACGTAGCCCCCACAATTAGGTACAAATATTTATTTAATTCACCTATGGGGTTAATTCCCTTTTATAAGGTTAGAAAGGAGACTTACCTAGCTCCAAAGTTTCATAACCGGCTTTCGAGCCCATCAAACAACTTGAATCGATGCACACCGCCCAAAACTAGCCAATAATTATGCAAACCCATTAATATATACTCAAATACTCAATATAATCTAATTTATAACAATTTCTAACCCCGATCGAAAAGTCGATAAAAATACCCTCGGGTCACGTGCCTGGATTCCAAAATATTTTGAAGATAAACTTTACCCATAGCCTCACGAACTCAATTATATAGTTTATTCTCAATTCCATGCCCAATTTCGTGGTCAAAATCCAAAAATACCAAATTCTAGGTCTTCTACCAAAACCCCTACAATTTATACTAATTTTTATGTTTAAATCCTAATACAAACTATGTATTTAACTTATAATAAGTGGGAATAACTTACCTTGGCATTCATGACGAAGAATGAGCTCCAAACTCGCTCCAAGACCAGCTCTCATGGAGAAAATGGGGTGAAAATGAGCCAAGCCCTCATTTTTAATGAACACACTACCCAGCCCCGACGTTCGCACCTGCGAGACACCTTCCGCTTCTGCGCCTTCTTCCACTCCTGCGAGGCATTTTTCGCTTCTGCGCTTGCGCAAATGCGGCCAAAAGCTCCGCACCTGCGGTCCTTCACCTGGCCGTCCTGCTCCGCATTAGCGACTCCAAATGTCGCTTTTGCGCTCTCCGCACCTGCGGCCAAAACCTCGCAGGTGCGGGTACACCAGATATCAGCTGCCTCAACTCTTCTTCAAATTCTAAATTCGATCCGTTAACCACCCGGAATCTACCCGGGACCTTATCCAATTCCGAGGCCATTTACTCTAAAATCCAATTTTAGTCAATTCTTCCAACTTAAAGCTTTTGAAATGAGAATTTTCTTTCCAATTCAACTCCGAACTTCCCGAAATTCAATCCCGACCACGCGTACAAGTCATAATACTTGAAGTGAAGCTGCTCATGGCCTCAAACCGTCGAACGACGCGCTAGAGCTCAAAACAATCGGTCAGGTCGTTACATTCTCTCCCACTTAAACATACATTCGTCCTCGAACGTGCTAAGAACTGCTATGGAGTTGTCTGAAATCACTGTTTAACACCTCGTGTACCTACCCGTGCTACCACAACTCTGTTGAGTACACTGGCTCGAGTAAATATGAAGATTCCCCTTTTTGCTTAGTCAAATTAGCCTTAGAGCCAAATTCCAACATCCAGAATCTTCTGCGAGGCATGTTTCCAACGTATAATCATTGTATCAATCACCACACAATGTACTAAAACATGACTGCATCCCTTTGCTGAATTCACACCATGCACCGCATAATTCACATGACCATAATAACATCCTCTAATAACAATAGCCGAAATTCCAC
>AWOL01S0012698.1:11680-41391 GCA_000715115.1 Nicotiana otophora
GGGGGGGGGGGGAGCTTTCGCTAAACACATATTGAAACACCCTCAAGATAGAGTGAGATATCTTCGTCTGAAAGCTTTGGCCGAGGGAAAAAGTTTACCTACTCCTAGTCAGGTTGACCCTAGTGCCGGTTCAAATCAATTTCAATCGGGAATTAACACTGTTACCGGTGGTATTTTATATTATAATCCAAAAACAGATCGGGAAGAATTGGCAAAAATGGTAACTGTTATGTGTTTACCCTATAGTTTTCCTTCTGACCCTAACTTTGCGCATTATATTAGAAAATGTTTTAATCCTACTTATAAAGGTTTTCCTCGCACAACCGTAAAGAGAGATATTTATAAATATAAACATGAATATGAACAATATTTGCGCTATTTATTTACTCATATAAATTATCGTGTTGCTATTACAGCTGATATTGGTAGAAGTGGTAACGACTATGATTACCTTACTGTTACTAATCATTGAATTGATGAGGATTGGATAATGCAAAAGCGCATTATTTCTTATAGAATAATTAATTCACTTCACACATGGCAGTTTATTGCTAGCATAGTTACAGATATTTGTAGATATTTTTGCATTATTGATAAAATAATGTTAATTTCAATAGATAATGCTACTAGTAACACAAATGCTATAGCATTGCTTACCACTACGCTAAATCCTGCATTTAGTGATATTTTTCATGTTAGATGTATTTGTCATATTTACCATTTAATTGTGGGTGATGGTATGAGAATTTTAAATATTGAAATTGAAAAGGTTAAAATGGCTCTTAACTGGCTTTTTTATTCAAACCGTAGAAGTAGACTTAGAGAATATTTTAAAAGATGCGATGAATTTGGCCTAAGAGAAAGAAAGGTTCCTAAACCTTGTCCAACTAGATGGAATTACATGTATGAAAGTTTAGTTGTTGCATATGAATATAGAAACCCCATAAACTCAACGTTTNTTTTGGCCTAAGAGAAAGAAAGGTTCCCAAACCTTGTCCAACTAGATGGAATTACATGTATGAAAGTTTGGTTGTTGTATATAAATATAGAAACCCCATAAACTCAACATTTAATGCACATGTAAGTGATGATGATGAGCACCTTACAAATGGGGATTGGGCTAATGTTAAAATACTTGTAGATTTTTTAAAAAAATTTCATATTGCTACAAATAAATTTTCTGGGAAATATTATCTTACTATTTCTAGCTATTTAGTTTATATTGCAGAACTTGCAAATTTGTTTGCTCATTTTTCAGAGGGTGGAGAAATTTATAAACTTGCTATTGATTCTATGAGAAAAAATTTTAAAAAATATCTTTTCCCTATTCCCATTATTTATGGCGTTTCTGCTTTGTTAAATCCTTGTATGAAATTAGAAGGTCCTTATTTTTGGTATGAAACTGTTTATAATGGTTTAGCACTTGAAGATGAAGAATTGTCTCAACTTTCGGAAGCAATAGCCTCAATTAGAATAAATGCTCAAACTATTTTTAATACATATCAAGTTGCATTAAATCATGCTAGACCAAATATTCCAACTCCTTCTTCATCTGATTCTCAATTATCTAAAAGAACTGCGGGAGTAAGAGCACTTAGTGCTTGGGCGGGGTTTAGGGATTCTTAAAGTTCTAGTAGTAGTGATTTTTTACAACTAAATGAGCTTGAAGTTTATTTGTCGCAGGGAATTGAGGAAGTGAATCTCGATGGCTCCTTTAATCTTATGGAATGGTGGAAAGACAAAGAAAAATACTTTTCGATTCTTTCAAGGATGACCCGAGATATTTTAACTATTCAAGCTTCAACAATGGCATCAAAGAGCGCATTCAGTCAAGCAAGACTTCAACTCGGTGATTATAGAGCGTCTATGATGGAGAGCTTGGAAAAATCAGTACTTTTCAGAGATTGGATCCGGTCGAAAAGAAAAAATTTTAGACTTGCTGAATCACAACCAGATGAAGACGAAGCTTACGAAGAAATGCTAGCTGAACTTGCGGTTGATACATGATATCATTGTTATCGGGCTAGTTTCATGACATTGTGAGCCCGTGAGTGAGACTGGAGAGATTGATAAATGAGTGAGGCCGGGGGCCTGTTTGTGAGGATGTTGTCACTATAGCATGTGAGTTGATCGTGCAGCACGTGAGTTGTCCGTGCGATTCCAGACGATGATATTATAGCACGTGAGTTGTCCGTGCGATTCCAGATATTGATATTATGGCACGTGAGTTGACCGTGCAGCACATGAGTTGTCTGTGCAGATTATAGCGCTTGGGCTGAAAGGAGCCCCTCCAGAGTCTGCACACCCCCAGTGAGCGCAGTCGACTATAAACAGGGATCGGGCTGCACGCTGCAGTGGGTATTGTACAATGCTGATTCATTGAGTGTGTTGACCATAGTGAGAGAGAATGCGAGACAGTGAGATTGAGTACTCTGAGAGTGTGAGTACATAAGCTCATCATCGAGATGCATTGCATTTGACATGCGTACTTGAGATACATGCATAGAGGTGCATTTCCTTCTGCTACCCAGTTTTGGGGACATTTATGATTTTACCCGTATCTTGACATGTAGGCATAGAGAAGTACTTTCCTCATGCTATTTGAAAATGAAACATCTCACTATTTGTTGAAAGGAGTTTTGGGAAAGATCACAGTTTTCAAACTTACTCGTATATTGGCTTTTCGGTAAAAGATTTGGATTTTCACTGAGATACTTGAAAAGAAATACCTATTTTTCTGGAACTGTGAACGAACTGAGCCTTTTATTTCTGAGATTCTTCTTTTATTATTGTACTATGCTGTTATGAACTGTTGTGGAATATTGGTGTTGGCCCAACCCTTTCTATTAGCTCGTCACTACTTTCAACCTAAGGTTAGGTTTGTTACTTATTGAGTACATGGGGTAGGTTGTACTCATACTATACTTCTGCACCTTGCGTGCAAATGTTGGCTGTTGATGTTGTTGTGTTCGATGGGAGCAGGATTTGAAGCTGTACCTGCATCCCGGTTGTAGCTGCCGCTTGTTCGTGGTAGCCTTAGATCTATAAAGATTCTGTTTATGTACTTTTCAAACAGACGATGTATTTATTTTATTTCAGCTTTGTAAATTCTATTCTTAGAAGCTCATGATTTGTACTACCAGTTCTTGGGGAATGCATGAGATTCAGAAAATTTCTTTACTTACACTACTAAAAAATGGTTCTATTAGAACGGTTATTTTGCAACGGTTAGAGAACTGTTACAATAGATTATGTATTGGAACGGTTTTAAGAGTCCCAATAGAGTCAAAAGGCTTTTGGGATCCTTCTGAATAAAAACCGTTCCAATAGGACAGTAACTGTCACCATAAATAAATCTATGAAGACGGTTTATAAAGGCAATACAATAGGGTTATTCATGGGAACGGTTTGGTAAAATAAAATATATATTGGGACGGTTTATTTTTTTCTCCCTACTTTCCCTCCTACATATTTATTAAAAAAAGAAAAAATAATGGATGACCCCACCAAATTTTAATACTAAGTCTTTCATTTAGTTTGTAAAGTTAGAAAACGCATTTCATCTCTCTCTCGTCTCATCATCAGAAGCCCTTTCGTCTCTCTCTCTCTCTCGTCTCATCAATCTTAAACCTAGAAAAAATCGCCATCGACGAACTGTGTGGCCTGCTCTGATGAAGGAAGATCCATTCCGACGGACAACTATTTCGACTAATATAAGGGGATCTCAGATGTAGGTTGTCGGTATTTTTTCCATGTTCGATATTTTCTGTGGTTGTTCGATGTTTGCTATCGTTTCACCGGAAAGTTGTTTCACTGCTTCTTCTTTTTTCTTTCCCTAGTAAAATTTCTGATAAACTCGTTAATTTACTCTGTCCTTTGTTTGTAGTATATGATAAATTTTGTGTTTTCTAGTTTGTAAAATTGGGGGTTTAGTTGGTGGATTTTGATCGATGAAAGGGCTGTTGAAAATAGATCAATTTCATGTTTAAATCTTTTTAAAGATAATGATTCGGGAAATTAAACCATTGTTAAGACAATTAGTTCATACAAATAAGTTGATTCGGGTTTAGTTGGAGGTTTAGTATGGACCTTTATAAGTGGCTGTTTTTCTATCTTTCTTATTATCTGATTTTTTAATTAAGAGTATATAAACCAATTTCATACTAGTTGTTTTGGTATCATATAGAATAAAACTAATTTAATGGATAACAGAGATAAAAGGTGGATGGGCCTTCGAAGGTCAACTGATGAGTACATACAAGGAGTGAATAAATTTTTTGATAAAGCATTTGAAAGAGCTTCCCAAGAAAATCTAATATTATGCCCTTGTAAAGAGTGTTGTTTTTGGCATCATAGGAATAACAATTTCTTATACTTCTGGCTTTCAAGCATAGAATAACAACTTCTTTCCTTTTAATATTTACAGAGGAGAGAAGGCATTTTGTAGTGCAGAGTATCGTTACACACAAATAACACAAAGAGGAATGTGGTTCTGGAGCCATGAAATCGCTTAGCGACTACTCTGTCTCTCCTTGCTATGGCGCAATGCAGTTTTCACTGGCGTGACCGTGGCATAACAACTCAAACTTGTATGGTACCTTCAACTTTACATAAATAAATAAATAAAAGGGGCGATAAGTATAGGTTTCGAAAGGTATCCCGAATAAAAATTGGTACCCACCGGTGTCGCGACCCATTTTCTCACGAAAGTGAGTTTCGACATGTGACAAATCTTTTAAATGGGTATTAAAAGAGAAGAGTCGTCACCTAACGATTTAGGGTGCGTTAGGGCATCTATTTGCAAATAAATATGATTTAGCTAGTCTACATCATCAAAGATCGGGTAAGGATTCAAATTACCTCGAAAAGAAGGTGTTAGGCACTCTTCGAGGTCCACAACTGTGGTTCCCGGCCGAATTCTAGACTATATGGGATTATTGGGTTAAACTAAGTTGTAGGTTGCTGAGTTGTGAATTAATCCTAAGTGGTCAAAGCAATTAATTAAAACTAGTAACAGAAAAATGTAAGAATTGTAAATCGTAAAAAAACCTACTTAATTACATAAAAGGGGGACCTAAATTTTTAAGCCTGATGGATCAACTCCCGGGCAAAGTCTGCTAAGACTTTTATAGCCAAAAGTGCAATGGCTATTCGGGCAATTTGTGTATCATGTCTGCTACCCTCATTACTATCTTTAAGTTGTTAGCCTAAGAGCGCACTAATCAATTCTAAATCACGTCTTAATTTAAGACTACCCGCCCCTTTCTTATAGTCCAGGGGGCTTTGGACACTATTCTAAAGGGATGGTTCTAGACTTAAGAGAAAATCTCAAGTTTCTATTTCTATTCTTATTAGCGTCACATAAAAAGGAGCACATTGGGACTTAAACAAATAACACATAAGACAAGTAAGGGCTCATGTTGGCCTCCGAATTAATTAAGTAATTAGAGCGATGAAGCGGACTCTAAAAATATACCGAGCTTCTTATTTAATATCAGATAACTCAAATAAACGTAAAGAATGGACCCAAACCAAGAATTATTAGAAAAAATTATTAGCAAACAATAAAGGATGAAGTAGAGTGTTTGTTGTATGTACCAATAGGCCAGAAAGAGATAGATTAAAGTAAGACTCATGATTGTTTTTAAAGAAAACTTGAATGCGGGAAAGTTCACTTGTATACAAAGGTCGTTATTAGGTCCAAGCCTTAAATAGACAGATTCTTTTGTAAATATAGGCGGCAATTGAAAGGAAAGCCTATAGAACTTTTGATTTAGACTAAGACTGAACTTGTACAAATAATTTTTGCTCCATGGAAAGAAAGCACAAGTAGAACTTATACAAATAATTTTTGCTCCATGGAAAGAAGGCACAAGTAGAACTTATACAAATAATTTTTACTCCATGGAAAGAAAGCACAAGTTACTGCTTTGCTCAATATCAAGACCGATGACGGGCTCAAAATACTTCAGAGTTCTCAATATTAAAGAAGAAAGCTGAGTATACTTATTGAGTCCAAGAACGCTACAAGACGTTATACTAGAAAAATATGCTATCAATAATTAGTAAAAATAGAAGCAAACAAGGGTGGCAAAGAGCACATAGCAGCAGCAAATAACAAACAAATTCCCAGCCACATTCGCCCAATTCTACTAATGCTTAGTGTTATTATAGATTATTAAAAGCTATTGAATAAACAAAAGGACTAAATATCTAAATATGCTTTGTCACTTCAACGTCCTCTTGGATTCTCCCTACACCCAGGTGACCCTAAACTTTGGCTCAACACTGGAATTAGGCCTTATCTAACCTTGAAACCAAACCAGAACATAAAAGAACACATATGCAACACACTTGAAGATTGAATCGAATTTTAGCTTATTGCTTCCTAATAGCTGGCCTTCAAGTATACGGTTCAAATCAAATTTGTTATGGAAGAGCATATTAAGATATACAACTGGATAGGTTTAATCACAAACAGATTATTAACTTTTACCATTAGTACCCTAAAGGCAGGATCTCTAGCGTACAAAAATCACGACACACAAGTAGTGTTAAATACATACAAAGATTCAAATGGCTTACCTGGTAAATTACTTGGCATGCATTTCAATGGAATTCCGCATGGCATTCCGCATAGCCGAGGGCATACAGAAACAGAAATAAACCGCGAGAGTAAAAGAAGGCTAATATAAAAAGGAAAACTACTCTATTATACAAACAACTACCACATAAAGGGATTACAATGTGTCGTTCACGAAACTAACCAGTGACGAAGTGCAGAATTAGTAACGAAGAATAAGAAAACCAGAAAATATTCAGCCTCGCTGAATCATGAACAGTAATAGTAGTCCACGAATAACAGACTGATTAAGATATCCGAAGAGCCCAAAACTTCATCAACTCANAGCCCAAAACTGCATCAACTCATGGTTTCCAAGATTCGCGGCGTGAGAAGACAATAGTAGCAATATTGATAAATCAAACACTACTTTGACTCCCAGCCAACAAAGTAGTAGAATCGCAATAACAGGGACGATAAAACATCAAAGTTAGAGTGATGGAAAAGACCAGCAATTGAGAAACACGAGTGAAGGCCTACTAATGTCTGCCCCTAGAGGTGTGTTGAGTAAGTAGTAGTGATGACCGGGATGTATTANGTGTATTAACCTACTAATGTCCGCCCCTAGAGGTGTAAAGGCCTCCAATATTTATAGGGGCAATAGAAATTAGGATTCAATATAAGAAAATTCAAACTGTATAAAGGATTTCACAAAAAGGAAAGAAGAATTACTTACCTTGTTAGTATTTTAAATGCCGTTGGAAATTGATTTACAAAATTAGTGAAAGATGCTTTTATTTGGTAAACTCATTTGAAATTACTACAAGTGAGGCAACTCAACGAAAAAGGAAAGAAAAATATAAAACTTGGATTTTGATCATGGCAGAAGCAAAAGAAAGAAAGAAAAATGCAACATTTTGGGTTGAAAATCAAAGATTCAAACTAAAAATGGAAAAGGATATAATCAGAAAAACCAAAGCTCTTATCTCCAATTCCGTCTAGGCTCTCATTTAAATAAGTCAATCTTGAACCTTACTGGATTCCTTCTGAATGAGCTTCATTTACCAAAATGGTGGAGGAACAAATCGGCGTATCAATTTATACTGATTGGTGCTAATTTTAGTAAAGAGTCGAGAGATTCTTGCGAGGAAGGGAGCTAACTTTGGCTAATTGAAAGGTTAAAAAAAAGAATGAGAAATAAATATTGAAAAAGGAAAAGAAATGAAAGAATTTTAACAAGAAAGAGAAATTAGGAAGGGGACGCTAACAAGTTTTAATGAAGAGGAACGGGAATGTGTTTTAGAGAAGGGAATTTTGAGGGGTTATTAGTGAAGGGATTAATTGTTTAGGGATATTGGGTTGGGCTTATTGATTTTTGGGTTAGGTGTAAGGTTGATAATTGGGCTACTACTAAATTAGAATGCCATAGTAATAAAGTAATTAGGAATGATAATTAGTAAATAAAAATGAGATACAAGAAGTTGAAAAACAAATATTATTTTATATAAATAGTTGAACAAGGTAAAAATAAATTGTAAATGCTTTATATGTTTGAAAGGTTCTAATACATAGTAAAAGTTTATAGCAATAATAATAATAAAGTTGCAGTACTTGTAATAATACATAAAAATTTCTATAAATATTATTATAACTCTTAAATAAAATAGTAGCTCATTAGAATAATATGTAGTAAGGAGGAACAAAATTTGGTATCAACAACCGGCTTAAGAAAGATGTTAGAAACTGCTTAGTGAAGAGGGTAATCTGCCAAAAGGCACATGGACGGATTCTCACAGCAATTCCAAGTGTAACATTTTAAATATATGGTTTATGAAGTTGGAATACTATATTGCACTTATCGGTATGAAGTTGGAATCCAAAAATGTACTTTAGTCTCAATTCGTCTAATTGACTTGTGTGCACCGGCGATGTTCAATTTTTAATCAGATTAAAATTAGTGACTAATAGCTAGCATCTTATATGGTAACTAAAAGATCCAGTAACTAACCTGTTTATAATATCCAAGCAACTTTTGTTGTAAATTTTCAGTTCTTGCGTATGACCTTTGGCGTTTGAAATCCATTTGAATCTATATCTACTATGTAGTCTCATAAGTATGCTATCTTATTTGTCTTTGGCAGGTGAATAGGAAAGAGAAAACTCATAACAAGAGGCTTATTGTGGAGGTAATAGTCTGGTCCCGTGTTAACAAGAAAATTATGTATCCATTGCCATTTTTGTTCTGGTGCTTCTTTTGTTCTTCTGGTACTTAAGCAAGCAGAATTGATCTTTAAACATATAACACATAATACAAGAAATAATACTTAAGACAAGATGATAGTCCTGGTGCTTCTTTTGTTCTTCTGGTGCTTAAGCAAACATAATTGATCTTTGAAGAGACAAGACTTAGGACATGAAATGAGACTTAAGACAAGATGATAATCCCGGTGATTCTTTTATTCTTCTTTTACTTTGTTGATGTTGCATATATTCTGCTTGTTGCTGTTGTTATTTTATCTTCTTTCACTGCTTTTTCTTTGTCGTCACTGCTACTTTTGTTTTAAATTTTTTGTTCTTGCATATTTTTTGTTTTAAAATTTTTCACTGCTATTTTTTGTTTTAAATTTATCTTGGCCATTGTTGTTGTCTTTCCCTTCTTTCTCTGCTTCACTGCTGCTGTTTTGTTTATGTTTTTGTTTTTTACTTTGTTGCTACTGCATGTACACTCTGCTCGCTGCTGCTGCCATTTTTAAAGACTAGCCAAAGGCCTTGCAATCTGAAATTTCCTAAAACTACTAAACAAATTACAATCATACTTGGACAAGGTGTACAACATCAAAAGACAATTAAGCTATAAGCAGAAACGATTAAATTGTAGAATGCAAAAATCGAAGATGTCGTGGCTTCATCAGAAGTGTCAAATTGCTAGTCACTGAGTACTATTGTGGAGATATTATTGCAGTTGCTCCACACTCATGATTAAAGCAAGAAAACCACTAGTTTGGACCAAATGCCAGAGCGCATAGGGTTTAACTTTATTGTTGCTTCTAATTTGTGAACTACTGATCCAATGTAGCTATATTATCTAATTTAATAGGCTTAAGGGTGCTTTACTGTTTTCCTTTTCTGATTTCTTCCTATTGTATGTGAATTTCCTACTTGTCTTAGAAGGAAAGTAGATTATTGTCTACCGTAAAGAATATCAGTTGTTTTTAACAGTAATTTAATCTTCTAAATATGCATTGAATACATTATGAGTTGATCCAAAGTATTTTTGACAGGGCTTAATGCTTCTTAGGTGCTTCATGCAGCCTTGTATTTATAGAAAAAAGTTAAGACCACATATTCATTTTCCTTTTCAATGTTTAGGTGAGAAAACTCGTGTTTGATGTTTCTTTCTATTGGCAGAAATTTATTACCACATCTTCTTTTTCCTTTTCGAAGTTTAGCTGAGAAAACTCGTCCAATTGTTGTTTGATGTTTCTTTTTGTTGGGATAGTCGTATTTACAAAGGAAACTCTGCTGAAAATTTTAAAAGTTTAGAGAGTTAGAAAATTTTTGAGTTATCAAATTGGTCATTCAATTACTTTGTGATTCAATTATCCTAAAATTTTCTTTGTCTAATTATTTTTGATTGAATTTCGTAGGTGCAACGATTGCGGATGAAAGCAGTGATGAAGACCTTACTTGAGTGTTGTTGATCGTTGTTAGACTTTCTATCATCATGTTCAAGGATTGTTGGACTCATCGATCTATTTTGACTTTTGAACTGTTGATCAAACAATGTATTCATATTTTGTTTTTGTATATGGATAATGCTAGTTGGTAATTTTAATCTTATTTAGTGGTTTATATAAGTTAGGGTGTATAAAATTTCATTGCATAGGAAAATATTCGTCATTTTGGTTCCATAAATATTAGAAATTACAATAGTGAATTGTTGCAATAGACAATATAACTGTTACAATAGACCTAGCAAACAACAATAGCAATTCTCTAATAACCGTTGCAATATCCGTTGCAATAGGATACAGATAATTGTTCCAATATATAACAAAACCATTGCAATATATCATGAAAACCGTCGCAATAGACTTAATAAATCGTTAGTATAATTATAACACAACGGTTTATAACCATCCCCAAAAAATAGAAAATCGTCCCCATAGATTGGTCAATGGTAGCACTTTCATAACCGTTACAGTAGCCATATACGGAGACGGTTTTGAAACCGTTACAATTAACCGTTCCAATTGACCTATTATAACGTTGGATCTTGGAACGCGTCCCAAACCATCCTATTAGCCCTACAGGGACGGTTACAGTAACTATAGCTACGGTTTTGAAAGGGTTGCCATATGCTTAATTTCTCGTAGTGCTAATTGCTTTATTAATTGTTATTGGAATTGGTTAGTGGTCATCTGGCTTACCTAGCGGGTTAGGTTAGGTGCCATCACGACTAGTTGGATTTTTGGGTCGTGACATGGAATATCAATAGAATCACGAGGCATACTCAAGTATGATACAAATTACGAAGACACATATCAATAAGTAGAACTCAGATCAAATAACACCAAACCATCTCTATGCTAGACTGAGATAATACATGTGATGACTGCATCAGACGACTCTTCCTTAGTCCTACCAGGAAATGCATAATAAGGCTGAGACTCAACAACCTGTCCTCTTTTTCTAGGACAACCTCTAATTGACTAACCTCCACCTATAGTTGGTCGACCACTACCCCTAGTTGGCTAGTTGGTGTAGCAACTGGTGCCGGAATCATAGCCTACTGTGGTATACCACTCTAAAACTTGGGGCAAAACCTCTTGATGTGCCCTGTATCACCACACCCATAATAGTCTACCTGCTGACATTCCTGTTGAATCTGAAGATGTCCTTGACTACCCGAATGACCACCATAGAAACTTTGTATCCAGGGTGCACTAATAGAAGCTGGAGGTGCACTTAATGATGACTACCTCGGCAGGAACCATATGTACCATGGCTGCCAGAAGTACCATGAGAAATCTGGAGTGCTGATAGAGCAGGATTGATAGCATAACCTCTACTAAAATGACCCCTCCCTCTAGACGAGACACCGCTGAACCTACCAAACTGATGATGCATCTTATCAGGGATGGACTCTCTCCCCTGGCTTCAAATTTTCTAAATACTCCTAGCAATCTCAACCATATGAATGAATGAAGTCTTAGTCTCAGTCTCAGTCTCTCTAGCCATTTGAAGTCTAATACCATAAGCAAGCCCATCAATGAATCTTCGCACCTTCTCCCTCTCAGTGGGGGTCAAGATAGGTGCATGACAAGACAAATTAAGAAACCTCATCTCATATGGGGTGACTTTCATACCACCGTGTTGAATACGCTCATATTGATTGCGTAGATCGTCTCTATGAATGGGCGAAATAAAATTCTCCAAGAAAAACTGTGAAAATTGTGCCCAAGTAAGAGGAGGTAATCTTGTTGGCCTACCCATATCATAAATTTGCCACCACCTCTTGGTTAGACCCTGCATCTGGAAGACAGTGAAATCAACACCATTGGACTTGACTAATCCCAAATTGTGCAAGATATCATGGCATCATACTAAGAACTCTGAGACATCCTCAGAAAATGCACCACTAAATTAAGGAGGAAACAACTTCTGGAACCTATTCATCCTCTTCAGCCCATCAATTAACATCATAGGCCTAATCCCACCTACGCGGCAACCATAGACTGAATTGCCTAAACTGGTAATACTCCTGGGGTCTGATATCCCCATGCCATTTGCTCTGGAGTACAATTAACGGGAGTTTGAACTACTCCCCTATCCTTAGAGGTGGCTGGTGACATAGGAAGCACATCTTCCCGATCCATACGCTCCATAAGGATAACCATATCGACCAAGACATCTTGAAGACCTGTAGTAGCAATAAACCCCTCTTGAACCTGAGGTGGACCTGCCGACTCAACCTAATCTGGGATACGCTCATCATTTGGGCTATTTGAGGCTCAACTAACGTTGCTCTAGCATGAGTGTGATTAGCTATAGGTGTTACTGAATGTGCCCTAGTCTTGGCTCTACCTCTGCCTCTGCCCTGGCCTCTACCCCTTGTAGTGGCTACAACCTAGGGCTCCGGCTCCTAATCAGCTATGGCTGAAGCACGTGTCCTCCCCATCTATAAGCGAATACGAGAATGAAGATTCAAGCATTGGGATAGAACAAAGTCACACGATAGATAAAGAAACAAATGAAAGAAAGAAAGAAAGTGATGTTTTCTAAAATCCTTACAGCCTCTTGAAGATAACTACAAACGTCGATCCTCAAAACTCTACCAAGCTTGCTCGTGACTCGTGAGACCTATGGGGTCGTGATGGGACCTAACACCTCCTTCTAGGCAAGACAACACTTAACATGAATAAAGGAACAAAAATTAGGCATTTACCAACAATATAACATCAACAGAGAGTAAAACCTCCTATAATATAATAAGCCTAAAACAAGATAACTAACATGAACACCTACCAAAACGGGTGTCACCCAGTACATGATCTCTAGGGAATGCTAAATACTTAGTCTAAAAGGAATACAATATTCTTTGATACAATTACACAGTAATATAAATGATGTAAAGGTGACTTCAAGGCATGCTGAGGAGAATGCAACACTACCTCGAGTCTACTTGTTGTCCACACTATGCTCACATTACGGAAGCACCGGTCATTCATATCACTCATCCTCACAGAACGGAAGCACCCGTCGTGAAATATCACTCATCCTCACTAAGCATATTTAAATAAATACCAAACAAAGTAAGGATCATAAATAACATCAAGCCTAAAAGATAATCATGACCTATGTACCAATAGATAAACCAATATTTCAAGAACCGTAATGCCCAAATACTTCAACTAAGCTTAATTATAGTTACTAATATGTGTAATAGTAAGCAACTAATTCAACGAACCATCTAAAGCATAGGAGAAATAGCACATAAGGCAAATAAGACATGAACAAGTCTAATTCTGCCCGCATGCTTCAACCTTGACAAACACGTATACACTTGTCACCTTGCATATACGTTGTCCGCAACACATATAGAACATATCAAATACACCCACACACATCTAACTATCTCAAATCAAGGTTAATCAAGATACTTATCTCTTTCTGAAAGAAATTCTTAATCCAAAATCACTTTCCCTTTAATACAAGCCTCTAAGCAACTCGAATCTAGTTAATTCATTCTCAAATAAATCAAAACAAGCTTTAGAATTACCCTATTATAAAAAGGGTTCGATCTTTAAAATATATGGAGAAGTCAACAAAAGGTTAATCTGGGACCACTTGGTCGAAATCCAAAATCAAGATAAAATTCCGATTATTCATTCGTCCCCGAGTGCAAATATGTGATTTATTTTGAGATCTGACCTCAAATCGAGGTCTAAATCAATAAAATACAAAAACTCAAGTTTCTACACAACAACCTTATTTCTACTCTATAATATCCTAGAATTAGAGATGAAAATGTATGGGGAATAATGAAAGTTTATCAAAAATAACTTAAAGTTATTAACGTGTGAAGTTGGGAAGAAACTGCTCTAAACAATCGCCTCTTTGCTAAGTCTCGGTCTCAAAAATAGAATGAAATGAGCTAATCTCGAAATCCCTTATTTTTATCCTAGTTGTAGATATTGCAAAGGCGAACTCTTGTTCGTAATTACACAGCTTGAAAATGCAAATCAGCGGTCATAAATGCAAAACAACACCTGAGCCACTAAAGTCGCAAATGCAATAAGGGCATCGCAATTGTGAAAGTCGCAAATGCAATCAGAGCCTCACAAATGCGAAGCTAGCCTTCCCTCCCCAGACCTTGGAATAGGTTCATATAGTGATTTATGACTTGTGTGTAAAATTTAGGGTTATGCCGAGTTGTTTAGGCATGTACGGTGTAAGTTTGAAATTTGGATTAGTTCATTAAGTTTGAATTGAAGTGAAATTCATGGTTTTGATGTTATTTTGTGTGATTGTAGGCCTCAAGTACATCCGTATTGTATTTTGGGATTGGTTGGTGTGATTAGACAGGGTCCCGGGGGCCTAAGGTGTATTTTGGGATGGTTTTGAACCATTTCCCCTTGTCATGCAGTAGCTGGTTTTCTGATGTTCTGGTGTTCATCACGATCACGGATTTGGTACCGCGATCATAGAGTCTCGTGAATTTTTTTCTCTTTGCATTTGCAAATAGGAGAACGTGATTGTGTTCAATTGGGAGTTGAAGCTCCGTGTTCGCGGAGTAGGGTCGCGTTCGTGTTGCACTGAGTTAGAGCAGAGAAGGGCAGGTGTTTTGTCCTTTGCGTTCGTGGGCTTGGGGCCACGTTCGCGTAGGCATGAGGTGTTGTGTTCCGCAATCACAAGCCTGAAGACGCGTTTGCATAGAGTCTTCTGGTGACAGCTTTTGGCTTTTGCTTCGTGATTGCAAAGGGAACCCCTAGGCAGACTTAAGTATTCTATTTTGAGGCTTTGTATTATTTTATCACATTTTGAGATTGGAGCACAGATTTGGGCGATTGATTAGCGGGTTTTCATGACTTGGATTAGAGTAAGTGTTCTTAACTAGAATTTAATTATTATTCATGATTCCATCCTTGCTTTTAGTATTTGATTGATGAATCTAAGTGAGAAAAATTAGGGGTTTTGGCAAATCTTTTCTAAAATGAAAAATAGGGATTTGAACCACAATTCAGAGTCGGATTTGTATACCTGTATGGTTGAACTCATATTTGAATTGGTGTTTGACATTTGTGATTTTTGTGGTGTTACCGGAGGCGGGCCTAGGTTGACGTTTTGGTTGACTTTTTGATTTTTGATAAATATCAAAGCTTTATTGCTTAGAGATGTTTCCTACAACATTATTTGATGTTATTGAGTTGCTTTTGGGTATATTCGACTCGTTCGGAGGCCTATTCGAGAGGCAAGGGTTTTTTAGAGTATTGATTTGACTTGTTTAAGGTAGCAATCTTGCCTAACCTTGTGTGGAGGAATACCTCTTAAGATTTGGCCTTATTTTCCTAATTGTGTTATGTGAAATGCGACGTGTACACGAGGTAACGAGCGTTTACACGAGTACTATGTGTGGCTTATGACCAGATTAGATTGTAGGCTATTAATATTTCTTAATTTGATAATTTACTTTATATGAAACATGTTTAAACCACTTTGTGACTACATGATCATGATCGCTACATTGACTTAGCCATAGTCATGCTTTATTTATTGAACACTCCTCCGCACTTTTATGTTATTGTCATGTCCTTTGCATTTTGTTGATTATATCTTAATGAAACTTTGGTATTATTATTTTGTCTTGCAGCGTCCGACGCCGTGCCATTGGGGGTGTCAGCAAGAGGTCTTTGTCGTGCAATTGTGTTTATTGTTGTGCGGGTGGGATGAAATAAGGGTGGCAGTTTCTCGAGTTTCCCAAGTGGAAAAATAAGGGTGGATATGCGCATGTTGCTGTCACGACCCAAACCGGAGGGCCGCGATGGGCACCTGGTGCCCTATTCAACCGAGTACCAACATAACTTATCTTTCTAATCACACCACCATTTGTAAATGGGCCAAAAGGGCGGTCATGAGATAATTAAAATAAAACATAAGGGAATACTAGATATAGGATGACCCAACATGATATAGAAACTTATACATGTGACATACGGGTCTCTAAGGCCGGAATGATCATTTGTATACTCAAAACATAGGCTGATAAGGCCATACTAGTATCCATATATATGACATCTATCTACAAGCCTCTAAGAGTACATAAACGTCATAAAGGTCAGGACATGGCGCTTCCATACCAATAATTACATGTCCAATGCATACTGACCAAATAAGTAACTTCGGAGCAAATTAAGTGTACCAACACCTTCTGCTGAGCTGATAGCCTACTAGGAGGACTCTCAACCTGTCTATCAGGACCTGCGGGCATGAAATGCATCGTCCCCATGAAAAATGGATGCCAGTACAAATAAAGTACCGAGTACGTAAGACATAAAAGCTATACATAAAAGACATGAAATAAACATGGAGTAAAGAACTCAACCTATATGTCTGAATAGCTCTGTGAATGATGAAACATTTATAATGCCATGCATATGCGTATAAATGACATATCTTGCATAAGTATATGCGTACATAACATCATCAAGCCTCTGAGGGCATCCCATCATATCATCTCGGGCTCTGTGGGAGAAATCATGAACGTATACCAGTTGATCAGGTGTTGGTGCATATATAACGCCATAACCTTTCCTCATACCCCATATACATATAATATACTCTTATATAATGCCATCTGATCATGGGTCAATGTATATGTATAAATGAATGCAATGCATGAGAAGTAAGTCAATAAGATATCTCGAAATGTCAAATAATCATTATGCCTTCGATTAATATCATGAAATAAACTTTATCAACTTATGTATTTTCTGAGACCCATGAACAGACGATAGAATAATAGGACACATGAGAAATCAAGAACATAGGAACCCCTAGTACTTTTAAGAATAGAATCATTTATGAAAGTTGTGTGCTTGCTCGTTTCGTTGTATCATATGGATCATGCCAAAAGAAAAGAAGGGATAGCCTTAACATACCTCAATTCATCAATGCAACTCAACATCAAGCTTATGACAACTAGCGCGCCAACCTTATAACAAAGAAATACATGTACAACTTGGATGGCGCTAGTATATCACATATCTCAAACGATAACTAGATTCTAAAATAAAACAGGCAGCATTTCCCCTGATTTTACTGCTCCCTCAAGCCTACTATAGGCAAGATACAAACATAATATAACCCGCAACTCAAAAACAATCCAACTACAATTCGGGACCTTCAATACAACAAAAACCCAAAATATACCATAACACACCAAATCAATAAGTTATCAATTAGCCTGAAATTGAAACGATGAGCAACCAGCCTACTATCCTACGACGTGTGGCATTTATCCAAGTCCTTCATCCTTCTGATCAGCAGTGAAATAAATCATGAGTGAACTACAAAACAGTCCACTAAAAGTGAAATAAATCGAACTCACGGCTTCCGATCACCGTCCCGTGAGTTCTAACTATTAGGAAATGAATTTATCAACCTTCCTTGATATTTTCTAAAATAAAGAAAGTAGAAATTTTCTTAACTATGAAGTACCTTCCAACATTCAAACTACAATGAAAACGAGAGGCAATATAGCGATACTTACGTCGTAGGGATCATTCTAATGTTATCGCTCCTTGATTTGGTACCTGGGATGTTAATCTTCTTTGAAACCTAGAATAGAGCTTAAGGGTATGCTTATGGGTGTTATGTGGTAGTTTGCTATTGAAAAAGGAAGATAAAGACGACCTAAGACCTTAATATATCAACTTTTGAAAAGTCAAAGAGGTGCTAGCTTGGCACCCTATCATTGGTAATTCTTCTAACGCTTATATCTTTTTATCTGGATGTCGTATAAATGAACGGTTAAGAGCGTTGGAAAAAATATTCCAAGACCTTAAATTTGGTATATAATATGTCCCAAAAATACTTCATATAACACACAAAATGTAGTTCTCAAAAAGCTTCAGTGACACACCTACTTGTCACCTATGCAGTCTATGCAGCCTCGCAAAACTGCAAATATCTCTCTAATCCAATCTCTTGCAAACGGTTTAATGCGTTAAAAAATAGACTCGTATATATTCAATTTGATATGTGGATAATCTTGTAATTCCAAGTATATTGGGAGAAAAGCTCCGCTACATTTGACCTAATTTTTAGCACATTTATGAATGTAACTTGTGATGACCTTTGCCAACTTTTGTTCCACAACTCGCTTGAGTTAAAAACGTAACACACGACTATCATAAGCCTAAAATAACTCATAACATAACCTCTTTATGATGTTAATCACCCTATTCTTATCCCAAGATTAAATGTTATAATATTCTCAACTTGTCGACTTTCGACGAAACTTATTTTCTTTCATTTGCTTAGCTTCTAAGTCTTTCAACCCTCTTGGTACTTATTATCTATGATATTAAAGATTTGTAACCTCCAAGGTAACATGATTAACTTAACATATGTACTTTCAAAAATAATCTCATTTATGAGCTTACATCAATTGTCTTACAACGTACTCTTACGTACGAAAACATGAGGTGTAACATCATTCCCCCCTTGGGAATATTCGTCCTCAAATGTTGATTGATGTGCTTATCAGTCTCATAACCTATAGATCTTGCGAATACTTTAATATTGTCCTTTCTATCTAGGCAATTGTTCTATGAATAAATCCAAAGGCCAAGGCATTCCCCCCTTTAGGCTTCTTTCTCACACCACGACTTGTGATCGAAATTCTTCCAATCTATTAACTGTTGCTACCTTTTGTCGTGCAGCCTGTACGACTTTGTCCTTGTATATGCGCCTATGCGTCTCTTCTCTCATTTTTCGTCCAACTTTTAGCCAATCTCTAGGCCTCACTTTGTGAACATATACAGAACTATGACAAGCTGCCCCTCTGGGAATCTATAGGTATACTGAAGTTCTTCACTCGGTACTTTGTCGAACTTACGACTATTGCTATATTTTGTTTCATAGCCTCAGTTATCTATGTTTATGGCTTTTACAACTAGGTAGATCATACTATACCATAACTCTTACTTCGGTTTATTATTACCGAGGTCTGCTACCCAACTCTAGGCTACTCTCTCGTTGCTTATCTATATGTATAAATCTAAGTCCTTTAGTGATTCCTCATTACTTTCATCTTAAGCATGACGGCCTAACATCATCTCATACATTGTAACTTTTATCCATCTATTGGTGATTCACCTCAATGTTGATCTATATTCTACCACTGATAACTTGAAACCTCTTACATAATACCTTATCACTAGGGCTCACGTCTCATCGGGGAACATTTGAAGTGATTTGCCTGATCCACCTAGGGACAATACTATAGTTCAATAACTGTATTTCATAGCATCCCATCGTGATTCATCATATGGATTCTAATCCATTGCAATTCATGAGATCCTTTTTCCTCAAAATCATTATTCATCAAGGCCTAAACGCCATTCTCTATCTATCACAATTACACCATTATTCTACTACCAGGGAAGCATTTCATTTCTTCTAATTGCTCCTAGTCTTAGACTCCTCTGAGTCAATTTGGGCTATACTGATCTTTCTATAACTTACGGTGACCATCAACTCTCTTATTTTGATGGGCTTAATCCCGAGGCCTTATCTATTATTGTCACCTTCTCACTCACCCTTTCTTATCCTTACTCCCATCTTCCTAAAACTTGTCACTCTACCATACTTTAGCTTGCGACCTACACATATTTATTCATACTACTTGCAACCTTCCTTTAACTTGCTAGCACCATATATTTCCATTTGTGCCTTCTCAGTTGCCTTTAAGCATAAGCAAGTACTTTTCCAAGTCATTCTGCCATTTGTTGCATGAATACATAGCTTAATTGCCCACAAATACTGGAATTTCCTGTAACTCATATGTTCTCAAATATCACCTTTTGATATTTTTTCTTCCCGTTCATTAGTCATGATAGGTGCCACTTTCTTATGGAGTGCATACAATGTTGTAGTGAGACTGCACGTTACAGGACCATTTCTTCTTTATGTCACTATGCTTAAGTTGAAGCCTTCTTCCTTTTTTCCTCAGCTAGTCTTTCTTTGTAGTACTTAGGGGGAACCCTCTGACTCCTGCAAAGCTGCATGCTTATTACATCGTATACTCAAAAGAATTTTTGATATTCTTGCTTGCCTATAATTATCCTTAGTTACTTACCTCTGCGCCCTTGCGCTCGTAGGGTTGCTTCTAAACTGAAAATTTTGACTGTCTTCCCAGTGGCAATGTCTTTTATTTTCGTAAAACTTATACGGTACCTTTAACAACCCCAACTCCTATCTAAATATTTCACAAGGATTACAACGTCATATCTGCGAGACTGGATTCACTATGTTGGGGTTCACTACCTTTATCTTGAACAATCTGCTAATATGTCTGTATCCTCTTGTCTAGCCATGACTAGGCTCTTCCTGAATTAACTACTAACTACTCGTTAGTCCATTCTCATATCTATATTCATCGTAATCTCTCTTAGGTTATATCCTTTGTATTAACTTATCCCGCACACTGGCTCCTTATATATCAAGGTGTTCATTTGCACTTATTTATCAATAACATCTAGTGATGGAACCCTTACTGCCTCTCCCCGTCGTCATGCTTGCATAATGTTCTGGAGTCGTATCATATCCGTAGGATCTGAATAAATGCAATCCCATTCCTTTTGCCTTTCTACCACATTCTTCCTTTACTATTCCATAGTTACCTGAACCACATAACTTCGACTTAATACCATATCACCCCATCTTCCCCCTTTAGGGGAGTACTAACATTTAATTCTATGAAGATTTACCTATAAATGTCTTACCTCTTTATCTTTGGCATCTTTTTACATTTCCACGGACTTGTACTTGCCTTGCGGTAACCTTTCTGTACCATGGATAACTGAATTTCTTATGCACGAAGGTGTCACAACCCAAACTAACCCCTGTCGTGATGACGCCTATCGTGGAACTAGGCAAGCCGACTCATTTCCAAAACGAAAGTGCAGAAGGAAAAGCCCGACATCGGGGTGTCACTAGTCATGAGCATTTCCTACAATCTATCTAACAATATCAAGGCTAACTCAACCTGAAAAATAGCTAACTACAACTAGAGGAAGATAAGAGGGAGAAGAGCAGGGCTGCGATTGCCAGGCAGCTACCTTGCTATCCTCGAGAAAATCTGCAATCAGAACAATCAACAACTGCTACCGTGTCCAGCTACACCTGGATCAGCACACAAGGTGCAGGGAGTAACGTGAGTACGCCAACTCAGTAAGCAATAACAATAAATAAAGACTGAGCAGTAGTGACGAGCAATAAAGCATATAACGTTCATATCAGGAAATCTCAGTAAAATACCACGTGCTTTAAAAATCAGGATTTGAATCAAAACATCTTGTTTAAACCCAGTTCCAGTAAAAATCATTTAAAGATATTTTTCAACAGTTTTCAAATAGAGGAAAAATGCAAAGGTGAGGAAAAATGATGAAATCATAAACAGCCCCTCGGGCAAACCTCACAGTCACTCATGCCACACGGGCATACCTCACAATCACTCTTGCCACTCGGGCATACCTCACAATCACTCATGCCTCCCCATCACTCAGCACTCGGCACTCGGAACTCGCACTCAGTAGGTACCTGCGCTCACTAGGGTGTGTACAGACTCCGAAGGGGCTCCTTCAACCCAAGCGCTATAATCTACACTGACAACTCATGTGCTGCACGGGCAACTCACGTGCTATAATATTAAAGTATGCTGCAAGCGGGCAACCCCGATCCACACTCATCCTCACAACCATGCCCTCGGCCGATATCAAACATGCTGCGGCGTGCAGCCCGATCCCATAAATATCCTCACAAATTAGGTCCTCGGCCTCACTCATTCATAAACCTCTCAAGCCACTCGGGCATTTTAGTAAAACAGGGCATTCGGCCCAAAACATTTATATGCATCAAAATAGAGTCATAAAACTGAGTTATGCGGTAAACAAGTATAAACATGATTGAGTATAGATTTTCAATTGAAAATAATGAGAGGATAGTAAGAAAAAGCCCCTAAGGGTCCAAACAGCAATGGCACAAGGCCCAAACATGGCATTCAACCCAATTTACAGAAACTCTTTCTAAAACATATAAGTATCATATAGTTTCAACAAAGTATGCAACTATACAGTTGCTACAGGACGGACCAAGTCACAAATCCCCAACAGTGCACGCCCACATGCCTGTCACCTAGCATGTGCGTCACTAAAAATAGTAGAATGATATAAAATCTGGGGTTTCATACTCTCAAGACTAGATTTACAATCGTTACTTACCTCAAACCGGTCAAATCTCTACCCTGCAATGCTTTTGCTTCTGGACTCGGCCTCCAAATGCTCCAAATCTATTCACAATCAGTACAATACCATCAATATACGCTAATGGAATGAATTCCACAAGAAAAGTTTCAAAATTTGACCAAAACCTAAAATTGGCTCAAACTCGGCCCCCGGGCCCACGTCTCGAAATCCGACAAAATTCACAAAACTAGAAAGCTCATTCACTCACGAGTCTAACCATACCAAATTCATCAAAATCCAACATCATTTGGTCCTTCAAATCCTTAAATTACTGTCCAAAAATTTTCAAGCCCTAACCCCTCATTTTCACTAATTACAATGATTAAACAACGGAAAAATCACCATATATACGAGTATTAGGCTCAAGTAACTTACCTCAATGAAATCCCCTTGATTCCCTCTTCAAAACCCTCCAAAAGCTCCAAAACCGAGTTGAAATTGTGAAGAATGACCAAAATTCATGAAGGGCTCAATTTATGCCTTTCTTCCCAGCAAAACCGCATCTGCGGTCCAAATAGCATACATGCGCCCTCATCTTCTGCGCCCAAAAGCCCGCATCTGCGGAAGTCATTTATGGTCCTAAAACCCGCACCTGCGATCACCTCTTCACACCTGCAGTCTCGCAGGTGCGACCCCTCATCCGCTTCTGCGATAAAACCCCAGGCTTCCAAACCCCGCACCTGCAAAACTCGCACATGCAGTTCCCAACCCGCAGTTACGGCCACACCAGAACAGCCGCACCAGCTGCATTTTTCCAACTTCAAACTTCCCGTTAACCTTCCGAAATCATCCTGAGGCCCTCAGGACCTCAACCAAAAATACCAACAAGTCCTATATCAACATACAAACTTAGTCGAACCTTCGAATCACTCAAAACAACATCCAAATACCAAATTACCCTCGGATTCAAGCTTAACAACTTCTAAATTTCCAAATTCGGCAACTGATGCCGAAACCAACCAAATCACGTTCGAATGACCTCAAATTTTGCACACACATCACAAATGACACTACGAACCTATTCCAACTTCCGTAACTCCATTCCGACACCCGATATCAAATTTTTCCACTGCCGACCGAAATCGCCAAATTTCCAATTTCGCCAATTCAAGCCTAATTCTACCACGGACCTCCAAATCATATTCCAGATGCACTCCTAAGTCCAAAATCACCTAATGGAGCTAACGAAACCATCAAAATTCAAATCCGACATCGTTTACACATAGGTTAATATCCGGTTGACTTTTCTAACTTAAGGTTCTAAATAAGAGACTAAGTGTATCATTCCACTCCGAAACCACTCCAGGCCCGAAAAAACTAACCCGGTATATCATAATATAGCTTAAGATCATAAATGAAACAGGAATAGAGGAAACAGGGCTATAACTCCCGAAACAACCAGCCTGGTCGTTACAGAAGGTGACACCTAATGTAACTGGCACACTTAGTCCCTTAAGCTTAACTCTGCTCATAGTTCTTGCTTTAGAGAAGCGTCTTCCTGAATGACCTTTAAAGGTTATTCTTTTGTTGTCCATTTTATTATTGCTGGAATGCGATCTCTGAAATTATCACGATGTTCACTATTATCAAATCCTTCAGTCCCGAATTCATGTTCAGTTTATCTTATTCACTAGCCCATACTAATTTCTATTACTCTAGGGGTCTAACTTTTCCTTCTGTTAATCTCGTACGAGTCACCAACTCCTTTCTCGAAATGAGGATATGACTTTAGGGCTTATACTCTTGAATTGTCTCAAGACATCTCTCCTCTTGTCTTTTCCTTCACTTGACTATAGACTCTATTATTCTGTCATATTTCAATTTACCGTTATCACCCATTTATCATATCTTACTCATAATACTTCCTTTACTCTCTTCTTATTCTCCAACCAATATTTTTGTCTATCACTTTATTCTGAAAACTTCAACAAAACATTCTTTCACTTTTAGCTCCCCTTGCTTCATCTCACTGGCTCTTCGGGACGCCTAACATTCTCTCTCCCTTTTTTCTAGGGACGAGAGTCATACTAATGTAAATATTTATCTCTTCTAGGAATCCTCTGGCTATCTTCTAAATTTTTTGAATATTCTAGTGTTCATATCTGACTATACAACTCTAGACTGTACCATCTGGATGTCTCACAAGGACAACTATTACCACGTTTGCAATATCCTTCAGAAATGTGAACTAGTGATAATAATCCATCCATAATTTTGGGTTACTATAACACCAACTGGATGTTGATATCCCATCCTTCTCTTAAACTATATCTGTTAGCTCCCATAGGCATAATTGAGATACGTGTGGTCAATTGTATATATCTCTGCTACTGTTGACAGTAACTTAGAATGTTTATATTTCTCTGCTTGAATTGTAAATACTGATAATCTTCACTAACTGGGTAACTCGTATCCTTCTTCACCTAGCTTCTTTTACTTGTTGAAACTTATATATACCTTCTGATTCTCTCGTTGGTTTTTACCATAGGAGTGGGTAGATATTCATGCCTTAGGGTTCCTTATCAAGAAGCTTACACATCTTAGTACACGCATGATCAGTTGAAGACCTTACATTTACTCATCATAAGCGTGATGCAAAATCGAGCTCCTCTGACTTAACTCTTCCACAACCACATTCAATCTCTTACCAACTATATTTTATTTGGATGTAGGTATCCTTGTATAACGAATAAAATAGAATTTAGGAGTTTGAATTTCTTACAACTGAGCTCTACCACATGATCAAGAGTAAGAAGAAAGAGTGACAGTCCTAAATGCCCTGTAGCCTCCTGCTTATAAGTGTGGTACACAACACACCCATAAACAAGACTCTACTAGACATGGATTGTAGACTCCCTAGGACAGAACTGCTCTGATACCACTTTTGTCACGACCCATACCGGAGGGCCGCGACAGGTACCCGGTGCCCTACTCAACCGAGTACCAATATAATGTATTTTTCTTATCACACCATCATGGATAAATGGGCCAGAAGGGCCGTCATGAGATAATCAGAATACAAATATAGGGGAATACTAGACATAGGACGGCCTAATATGATATAGAAACTTACACATGTGACATACGAGCCTTTTAGGCTGGCATGATCATTTGTATACTCAAAACATAGGCCGACAAGGCCATACAAATATCCATATACATGACATTTGTCTACAAGCCTCTAAGAGTACATAAACTTCATTAAGGTCTGGACACGACCCTGCCATACCAATAAATACATGTCCAAAGCATACTGACTAAATAAGTAACTCCAGAGTAAATGGAGTTTACCAACACCTTCTGCTGAGATGATATCCTACTAGGAGGACTCTCAACCTGTCTTCGGGGCCTGCGGGCATAAAACGCAGTGTCCCCAGGCAAAAGGACGTCAGTACAAATAAAGTACCGAGTATGTAAGGCATGAAGGCTAAACATAAAAGACATGAAAGAAACATGGAGTAAAGAACTCAACCTGTAAGTCTGAATAGCTCTGTGAATCATGAAACATTTATAATGTCATGCATATGCGTATAAATGTCATATCTTGCATAGGTATATGCATACATAACATCATCAAGCCTCTGAAGGCATCCAATCATCCAACACGAGTGGACTACAAAACAGTCCACTAAAAGTGAAATAAATCGAACTCACGACTTTAGATCACCGTCTCGTGAGTTCTAACTATTAAGAAACGAATTTATCAAAATTCCTTGATATTTAAAAGCTTAAGTACAGAAAGTAGACATTTTATTAACTATGAAGTACCTTCCAAAACTCAAAATACAAAGAAAAAGAGAGGCGATATAGCGATACTTACGTCGTAGGGATCATTCTAATGTTATCGCTCCTTGATTTGGTACCCGGGATGTTAATCTTCTTTGAAACCCTAGAAGAGAGCTTAGGGGTATGTTTATGGGTGTTATGTGGTCGTGTGATATGGAAAAATGAAGATAAATACGGCCTAAGACCTTAATATATCAACTTTTGAAAAGTCAAAGAGGTGCTAGCTTGGCATCCTATCATTGGCCATTCTTCCAACGCTTATATCTTTTTATCTGGATGTTGTATAAACGAACGGGTAAGAGCATTGGAAATGAAATTACAAGACCTTAAATGTGGTATATAATATGTCCCAAAAAGGCCTCATATAACACACAAAATATATTGCTCAAAATGCTTCAGTAACACACCTACTTGTCACCTATGCAGTCTGCGCAGTCTCGCAAAACTGCAAATATCTCTCTAATCCAATGTTGTATCAACAAAAGATTTAATGTATTTGAAAAAGACTCATACAAATTCAATTTTATATATGGATCATCCCATAGTTCTATGTATATTGGGAGAAAATCTCCGCTACATTTGACCAAAGTTTCAGTACATTTATGAATGTAACTTGTGATGACCTTTGCCAACTTTTGTTCCACAACTCGCTTAACTTAAAAACATAACACAAGACTATCATAAGACTAAAATAACTCATAACATAACCTCCTTATCATGTTAATCACCCTATTCTTATCCCAAGATTACATGTTATAATATTCGCAACTTGTCGGCTTTTGACGAAACTTATTTTCTTCCGTTTGCTTAGCTTCTAAGTCTTTCAACCTTCTTGGTACTTGTTATCTATGATCTTAAAGATTTGTATCCTCCAAGGTAACATGATTAACTTACCGTATGTACTTTCAAAAATGATCTCATTTCTGAGCTTATATCAATTGTCTTACAATGTTCTCTTACGTACGAAAACACGGGGTGTAATAGTTGCGAAATAAGGGAGGCATTTCATTGTTATGTGCACATGTAGTGAAATAAGGGTGGAATTGTTGATGATGTTATGTAATGATTCAGGGGTGTGTTTCTTAATGTTGTTTATGTGTTGAAACGTGGTTTATATTTTGATCACATGCAGGTTTCTTAAAAGTTTCCGTCTTATATTTTTGATGAGTTGTTAGTTGAATTTTATATGTCATCACATGACCCACTTCTTTTGATGATTTGTTGACTATGATGAATTTTCTACATTGAGTAGTCATCACATGCTTTACAAGATGGCTGCTATTGTTTTTTCTTCATGTATTTTGTTGCCAATTATTGATGTATTGCACAGGTTATTGACTAGTGAGTATCACATGACTTGAACCTCGTCATTACTTTACCGAGGTTAGTCTTGATACTTACTGGGTACCGAATGTGGTCTACACATACTACATTTTCAAATTTTTGTCTTATTATATCATGATTTGTTGATTTAATATTGTTAAGTGATAGAATTACTTAGTCTTAGAGATTAGGAGTCATCACGACCCCTATGGTGGGATTTGTATCGTGACAAGTTTGTATCAGAGCTCCAAGTTCATATGTTCTATGAGTCATGATCAAGTTTAGTAGTCTTGTGGATCGGTATTGTGACGTATGTACTTATCTTCGAGAGGTTACCAAACTGTTAGGAAACATCATCTTCTTTCATTCTTTATCATGCCGATTTGTTATTCCAAAATTTGAACCTTTAATATTCTCTCACAGATGGTGAGGACATTCTCTACCTGATCAACTAAGCAGACACCAGCGGCCCCTACTAGAGCCGCGAGAGGCCGAGGATGAGGTAGAGGCTGAGGAGGGGCACGTGCTACAACTAGAGCACCTGCTAGAGAAGCACCTATAGAGCATCCAGCAGCTCCAGTGGAGGATCAGGAGCCTGATCATGTTGAGCATGCACCTAAGCAGCCTATTGCTACGTCGGGGCTCCAAGCGACCATGGCACACTTCATGAGTATGTTTAGGAGTTTGGCCTAGGTAAGGTTGATTCTGCTTGCACCATCTACTTCACAGGCTAGGAAGGACCTTAGACTACTACCGCTCATACACCTGAGCAGCTGACTCATGCTTATCAGACACCGGGTGTTGTGCCGGTGTAGCCAGTAGTTGTAGTTCAGCACGGGGAAGGACCAGTTGTTTCGGCAAAGGGTCGGGGAGTTTGAGCTTTTAGAAGTTTCATTCTTCCTAGTTAAGTGGAAGGGATTTTGAGGATGTACAGGGTTTCTTGGATCAGTGTCAACGCATTATACATACAATAGGTTTGGTGAAGTCATACGGGGTCGACCTTACTACTTCTCAGTAGACGGGGTCGGCATACAAATGGTGGCAGACTTATGAGATGAGTAGGCCAGTTGGCGCAACATCACTTACTTGGTCCCAGTTCTCTGATCATTTCTTGGGGAATTTTATTCCATAGACTTGCAAGGAAACATTGCATAACTAGTTTGAGTAGTTGCACTAGGGAGTATGTATCACGACCCAAACCAATGGGTCACGACGAGTGCCTGAGTCCTACCCGTCGAACACCCCCAAGCATATGTCTAAGATATAAACATAAAATATGGTTAGGTCTTGCATAACATCTGTTAATAAACTGTTGAATCATGTGAATCATATACGTGAGGAGATAAGCCCAAAATACATATGTACATATACATGCGGAATACGGTAGGGTGAGCCGATAAGGCTGTTATGGACACCTATATATCAAAATAGAAGTCGATAAGGACACATAGTATCCAACTATACATGATTGTCTATAGACCTCTAATAGAGTGTACAACTATATAAAGGATGGGACTGGGCCCCGTCGTACCCATATATGTATACAAAAATATCGTATCAAAACCCAATAGCAGCTCTGGATCAAATGGAGCACACCAACTCTCGCTAAGAAAGGATCTTAAGAAGGGGGACTATTTGCCTGTGTACCTGCACCTACTTGCATGAAACGCAGGCCACAATGCAAAGGGGCGTGAGTATGCATAATGTACTGAGTATGTAAGGCATGACAAAAACATGGAGCAAAAGACTCAACCTGTAAGTCTAAATAGCTCTGTAAATCATGAAATATTTATAATATCATTCTTATGCATATAGACGTCATATCATGCATAAGAATATCCATACATAACATCGTCAAGCCTCAGAGGTCCTCCCATCATATCATCTCAGCCTCAATGGGTGAAATCATCAATGTATACTAGCTGATTAGGTGGTGGTGCGTATATAAAACTGTAACCTTTTCCCATACCACAGACACACACACACACATATATATATATATATATATA